>BSQZ01000016.1:801530-921530 GCA_033239005.1 Lamellibrachia satsuma | reverse complement strand
GTCAACATGCATGGTGTGTCGAAACACTAGACTTGAGGTACAGTTTCCGGAGCTTCAAGTAACACATATCGCAGCATCAGACGTCATCGCGTTCTCAATGAAGCTACATTCCAGTTCAGCAAATGTCTAAACATGATTTACAGACTGTCGAACAAATCTCCAACAGGAGACTACACAAACATTGCAACAAATCAGGCCGGAGGCTAAATTCAGACGTTCACGATTTTTCTTTTCGCCCCCTGAAGCAAAACTGTTGCTCAGCTGTTGGGTTGCCTCGGTTCTATGTTCGTGCCGAGGGATGCTTACGTCGTACATAGTTCCACCTATGCTCTTAGATAGCGGTGGGTTGATAAACTATGGCATCATCGATAACTTGGAAGGTAAATAATCGTTTGGCGGTGAGGTGCCCACGTAAACAGGATGTTCCCAGAATAAGTATAAGCTCTCGCAGCGCTGCAGATGGCGGTTTAGCGACTGCGATTGTTGCTATGTTTACGTGTTCCGTAATCGACGGCCGACAGGTTCTTACACTGTTTCGCCATATGTAGCATATCGGCGTCAGTATACCGGTCAATCAGTCAGCTTGTCACTCGTTAGCTAATCCTTCAACTACGCTTCTCCCTGTGCTTCTATTTACTGCATATGCATATATGTATGTACGTGTGTCATATTGCTTTTGTTCCTTTCCATATGTATGTACGTGTGTCATATTGCTTTTGTTCCTTTCAATATGTATGTACGTGTGTCATATTGCTTTTGTTCCTTTCCATATGTATGTACGTGTGTCATATTGCTTTTGTTCCTTTCCATATGTAGCAATTCACTTACATATCGTTGACGAAGGTCAATCCACACAGTCAACACGTTGTCCACTACGTGTATTGTCAAAGTCGACAAGGAACACAATAATACTGGTTTAATACGTTCTATTTGAAGCAATCCACGTGGGTATTAAGTGTTTCTGGATATGGCTTCGCGCTTGGTTTGTGATATATCTGGAGTAAACACGTATAATGTATGGCAACACTCCCAGGGATACACGGCCAGAAGCTGCTGCACAGATGGTTTTCTTTTTACCAGAATACATGGGATCAGAACGAGAGCCTTCGTAGCGAATGTAGACACGCATAGAAATGAAGCAGGCATCGGTGTAATAGGATACATAGTGTAAAAAAATAATGACTATTGCTTCTAGGAGAACCAAGTTAGGTTATCGAATGATAACTTAAGCAGTGAGTTGGACATGTTTCTTAACATGAATGGTATATATCTGCATTGACCTACATGCTGTCAGTTTACTACGATAAAAACGTTGCTGTTTTGCTATGAATCAGCGGTTGTTCGCATTCTCAGACATCGCATTTGTTAGGTGTGCAGCATGAACACGTTATGAACAAGGTAATAGTTTAGGCGCAATAATTGCAGCATATCTTAATGTGAATTAATATTGATTGAACAGATATACCTGTGGTTGAAGTGTAAAGCGTTTTGATGTGACACAGTATTGTTCTTATTGTCTTCGTGTCAAGGGGTGACACATAAGACTCGCACGCTATCTCGTCAGTTCCCTCTGTCTAGGGCTCTCCTTGCTGATGTGTCCCATGTCAGTCCAGCAGCCTACGGTTCTTCAATGGTTCGTCCCCGTGTTGTTTTAGGTCTTCCCCTTTTCCTCTTTCCTTATGTGGTCTAATCCAACACTGTTTTCGCTTGTAGGTCATTGGTCATTCTGTAGACGTGTCCGAGCCATTTCTCCTTTTCAAATGTTCTCTGTTTTATTGTTTGTCGGAGCCTAGCATTGACATGGTCTTGGCAGTATCTTCCATCTTCCTCTCACATGAAGTATCTTCCATAGGTAAACGACAAGCAAATGTCGTACAATTTTTTACTTTAATCGTTATCCATATGTTACAGAACCAAGCAGCCGCCATGACGTCAGTCCATCAAAATAACGATGGCTCCATCAGCATCAACTATAACCCCAAAGAAAGGGGCATACACGAACTCAACTTCAGCTACAACGAGAAGACCCTTGACGGTGGGTTCATCGTAAATCTCGCATGCGTCTAAAGTTCCACCAATCAGACCGTTTGGTACAAGTAATGACGTAATGACGTAGAATTCAGTTTAACTGCGTAGGTAAATTGACGCCGGACGGTATTATAATCATCCGACGACAATGGAATGGTTCCTACCAATGTAATACACATGAAACTCAACGAAGAGCACCATTGTATGCATCTGTTGTGTTGTCTAGTGAGGTTTGGCGGAGCATCATTTACCCGCGAGTAACGAAAATAAGTCCAAGTACTGCAACGTATTGAGCGAAGTTGATGTCTACGTTTGTGGGTGGATCCACCATGAGAGATAACAGTATTACCAAAGAGGTATCACTACTGATTCACGGAGTTCATGTCTACGTTTGTGGGTGGATCCACCATTAGAGATAACAATATTACCGAAGAGCTATCACTACTGATTCACGGAGTTGATGTCTACGTTTGTGGGTGGATCCACCATGAGAGATAACAGTATTACCAAAGAGGTATCACTACTGATTCACGGAGTTCATGTCTACGTTTGTGGGTGGATCCACCATGATAGATAACAGTATTACCAAAGAGGTATCACTACTGATTCACGGAGGTGCCACTGTCATTACACTTCGCTCTTGTGCCATTCAGGAATGCCGCTCAGGTGTCACGTGGACAAGGTTGGGGAAGCATACGTCACGGCCTATGGCTCTGGGTTGTACAGCGGCGCCAGCGGCAAGGAAGCGAGCTTCATAGTTGCCGCCGGTGGCAGTAAGTGCCAACGACACATGTAAACACGTTACAAATAATTATATTCGGCAACAACGTTGTTGTTACAAACGGTGTCAGTGTTCTACACCTTAGCACACACGGACATACACGCACATACACGCACACCCACTTACCCACCCATACATACCCACGCGCGCGCGCACACACACACACGCACACGCACACGCACACGCACACGCACACGCACACGCACACGCACACGCACACGCACACGCACACACACACACACACACACACACACACACACACACACATATATAACAGTTAGCAATACATATTACAATTCAAAGTTGGTTGCAACCCGTTTATGAAAGAATAACAATATAAGAGCAACTGTCAGCATCAGTAGCTGGTCGCTGTCAATCCCAGACAACAATGTAGTGAGTCCTCCAATAGATATATATGCGGATAAGTCAACCAAATTTCTTATGAGGTATATAAGAAGTATAATATATAAAAAAGTAACAATTACCATGCCCACATTAGCGTATGGCGCCGGTGGAACTGCATGACTCGTTCTGCCGTACATGGCTGTTCGTTGTGTGTACAGAAAAGGTCGACGTCGACATCTCTGGACCGGGCAAGGTGGACGTACGTCGCAAGGAGATGAAGGGAGCCAACATGTACGTCGACTACGTGCCTCTGTGCCCCGGGGAATACGACGTCGCTGTGAGGGTGGACGGCAGGAACGTGCACGGTTCGCCCTTCCCCGTCAAAATCTCAGGTACGGCGCTTGTGTGTATAGATAGGGAATAGACTGACAGGCTTATTGGCTCACAGGCTGATTGACCGACTGATTTATTAACTGTGTGACCGAACTACTCGTATTTGTACATGAGACACACATAAAGACAGTTATTCACGTACGCACACCAGCACGAACACACTCATGCACACACACATGGCTGGCTGGCTGGCTGGCTGGCTGGCTGGCTGGCTGGCTGGCTGGCTGGCTGGCTGGCTGACTGACTGACTGACTGACAGGCATATGCAAATAGACATGCTTACGTACAGCCAGACAAAGAGCCAACCCATTGACCGGACGATAGATAGGATGGACATAATCCACACTTTTATAATAAAGTGAAATGTATTATACTTGCCTTTAATTGTATGTGTCGTAATTATTAGCGTTAATGTAACTTCAAAGTTGTTTCATTACTTTTTTGTAATTATCGAAGATTTGCCTCATTTATTTTAATTAATGTCAGCTATACGAATGTATATATGCAATACACTTTAAGAAATATTACCTAAAACGAATTACATGTTTGTTATGACTATTGTTGCAATAACTGCTGTTGCCATAGCTACGGTTGCTGTGACTACCGTCACTATGACGTTAGTTTCCTCGTGTCCCTTGCTGTGTTGTGACCCTGCATGAATATGACGCACTGCATGTTCGCGTCCATCCTCGAAAACTCTCTCACCTCTTTCCTCATTCCACTTACAACTTCGCGCGTTCGTGCGTTCGTTACACGTCTAGTTCCTTTCCATCGTGTGTAACGTTCTCCGCTCTACCATCGGCTATTTCACGTATCTTTAGCAGTAGAAACACAACATTTCATGCAACATAAGACTGCTGTCACTTCGCCACAACACAGGAAGTGACGTCATGCGAGGAGACCAGCAAAAACCGCAACCAAGAATCATGGCACATTTAATTTAATGCGTGAAGGTATATCGATCCGAGTCATAAGTAAAGCAAATTACTGGGCACTGTGGCCAGCACTCCTACGATGTTATTCTGCAAATCTAGCTGATTATTTTGTCTTTCCAAGCTCCGATGCTAAGACAAAACCTATAACATATTATGTTGTTGGCTGTGCAAAACTACATCCCTTAACAACGTGGACATCACTTATGTTTTAATCCAATTCTGCCCCCGAGAAAAACCTATTTGCTGTGAAATACCACGCCGAAATTATAATTCAACAAGAGTTAAAGATTTAAAATGCAGTTTGTCATGGCGAAATAACATACACAAATATTTGTATTGCCGTTATCCAATAAATGAATAAACATTTTTCTAAATTGTATGTCCCTATATTCCCGCAAAGGCCATCGTTATTAAAAAGAAATGTCCAGAGTTGTCGATGACGATTCACAATTCTTTAGAAACAAAAACAACGTGTTAGACATAGTAAAAGCAGACGGAGACGAATTCATCTCGTTCGATGTTCTTTCCTGTACTGAAGCTGCCGGTCCGGATGTGCACAATTGCTACGGTATTAAAAGTAAGCCATTTTAGTTTTACGAATCTTGACTTTTCTCTGGACTGCATTTTGTAGCATCGAAAATCGAAGAAGAAGAGGCACAAATTGATGCTCTGTAGAATATATGTAGTTGAAAGTTGGCCGAACGTAGGTCGTGCTATAACGACATAACCGTAGTTTCAACAAGGTACACATGTTGGAGGCCTTTGCATAGGCGGATTTAGGGGTATAGGGGGCCACAGCCCCTCACCAAAATATGTATTGCCCCCTCGCTGTTTTGGACCCCCTTGCAGCTTGCGATGTGCTCCCTACACCAACACAGAAAATTTATATTAGTAATTTTTTCTAGATACCACTCTAGCACCCTTCCTTCGCTACGAGCAACGTGGACATGGTCTGAGGTGTTGCTATAGCCCTTGCAAAATTACAGGCCCGCATAAATGTTGGTTCCCCACTACATGGAAGGCTAAGTCCGCCTATATGCCTTTGTTGCTTTCTAACATAACGTTTATTTAATTACGTTTTGCCGTTAACGTTCTGCGCTTTCTACGTAAAACGTTAGTAAGGTTTAAGCACGTATATTGACGTTTGCAACACATGGTTTGCTGGCAGATAGCGCACGTGATACTGGATGCGTGGTCAGCACATATATTGGTGTTGTGCCACTGGATATACTCGGTTATAACTTCTAAGACGAATGTAACTAATATTTCCAATAGGCGTTTGTTTCGTTGATGCACAGTTCGGTAGCATTACAGTAGCTGTTTCGCGTGTGGTTAGCGTTTTAGTCACTAATGCAAGCGTATTGTTCAGCTTGTTACTTTCGCGCTGGTTAGGCACTGCTACGTTTCTGCGTGAGAGTAGATTCGGTTTGCGTACATTTGAGTAGGGTTGGTACCTTAGTAATGCTGTTTAATGACTTAGTCATACGCTACTAGTGTTGGCGTCAAAATAATGCGCAAGGCATCTATTAATTCGAACCTTTTCTTTCTCTCTCTTCCCTCCCCCTATTCTACTGGTCTTCAGCTGGAGGTATGTGCATTTTCTCTTCTTCTATTCTGTGCTTCGGCCATAAATGGTTCTTTCTAAATAAGTTTCAACTCGTTAGTTATCTGTCGTATATGGTGAATTCCGTAACGTTAAAACGATGTCGCGCCTTATACTCAGAACAAACATTGTGGGATTTAAAGTCGTCGTTATGACTTTTGTAAGTACGTACTTGGTGTTCAAATGTAGACATGATGACTCTGTCTAAAACATATAGCCTGCACGATGTAAGTTTAATTAGATGTTTTCAACATTAAAGCAAACAAAGAAATCTGGTTTAGGAAACTGTTCACAGGTTAAACTTGACAATTGGCGATGGTTACAAATGAATTCAATGTGCTTGGTGTTGTTCAGATGTTGACCGCGTGCATCCATTTTATCAACGCTTTGTCAGTACATGGGCGTCTGGCCATGCGTTGTTGTTATTCATAATGTCTGTTCCTATCCCTTCCTCTCTCCAAACCCATTGCTACCCAGATAGTTACATCACTGTGCCTTTTTCCACATTCCCTGCACGGTCCATTTGCAAGTTGCAAATAAATGCTCGTCCATTCTGCACAGTTGGAGCAAAGTAAAGTAATTACGTAATAACGATTACAAAAAGCTCGTGGTTTGTGGATGTTACACAATGCTATAATTTTTACGCATTGCGTGATATTATCACAACTCAGAATTGCATTCATAAGGTAAATGCCATCAGCTATACCTGCTTTTGTTTATTAACGACTGCTTATTTCGATCACAATTAAATGTGTATTTCCGAATGCTTCATCGAGCACTATATTTTCATTTAAGAGCAAAACGTCTTAACATGTCTGCAACATTTATTAATGTGATTTTGCGCTGTGAATCGTGGGAGTTTACACACGAGCATTACATAATTTAAAGTGGGTTCGTCATGGCGTTGCAAAACGTTATGACGGGGTAAATATCACACGATTTTGTGTAATCGTTTAATGGTCTCAATATGGCGTACATCTCTGACTGGCTAACGCATAACCGCAATGCCTCTCTTTCCATATCCGAACTTGTCTTGCTATATATCCAAAACAGTTGCATACACACACATACACACACGTGCGCACGCACGCACACACCACGCACACACAGACACGAACACACATGCACACGCATACACGCACAACGCACACACGGCTCCCTCGGCCGTACGTTTTCGAAATCACTGTCACCTAAAGGGTATAATCTCCTATCTTAGCGAACCCCCACTTAGTCTGTACGTAGAATGCTTTCCATAATTACTCCATTCCGATCATCCGCTCTTCCAAGATGGAAATTGTTGAACAACGGAAAGCCAAACATATTCACATGGAATTTTGTTTCAACTGCTGTAAAGTGTAGACTTCAGAACTTCCGGTGGGCGATAATGGAGTAATCATGGCCATGTTTCTACGATGTTATGCCCGCTTTTGTGTGTTTTTTACGTTCGTCACAATAGCAGTTGTGAAGCACGTGAAAAGCAACAATGAAACCAAGAACAGCAGCAGCAGACATATATTATTACAACTGTGAAGTGGAGCAAACTGCTGGTAAACATTTGCAAACTTACCCGAAATTATGACATAGAACATTCTTATCTCATGTTTCATTTCCAAAAACATTCATTCCATAACATCACACCAGTATAGATACACAAGGGGCATATACTTGTCAAATATTGCGTTTTACGGCACTTTTAATGGTCCAAACAGCGCTACGAATTGCATCAGTGCCCGTTGCGGTTGTTAATACGCCACGCTCTTCCGAAATGAGCAATAACAACGAACGCTGGTGCAATTTGCAGCGGTATTTGGACAGATAAAAGTGCCCTGAAACAAAATGTTTGATAAGAATATACGCCATTTGTGTACCTCAAACGATGTGCTGTGAAGGATTGAACATTTTAAAATATAAAACATTAGGTAAGAATTACCAATAAAGTTACAATAATTTCGGTCAAGTTTATGAAAGATTATCCGCACTCCACTGAGCAGCGAACGTTTACCTACGTTTAATTGTGCCAAATGAACGGTATTCAGGAGACAGCCGCAAACGATGTCAGCTGTTAGTACCTGCTAGCAGCGAACTGACGCTAGGGGGCGGTCTGGTCGACCTAGCGAACATTCTGGGCATTATGAAGACACCAGACGGCGCCACCGAGCAATGCCTCTTGAAGAAGATGCCGGACGGGCAGCTCGGTGAGTGACGAGTCGCGATATCTATTCCAAATTGCATTTCCACTATAAATATTCTGTTGTCCCTCGTTCTGATACTAACTTTTGCGCGTTTCTGTTCACGATTATGCTTAATGATTTTGTTTTGTTGCGCCTCTGAGCTCAGGTTCCTGAGGATATATGCGCCATAGAAGTTATTATTATTATATTTCACCGTATCATTGGTAAGCATTAACAAGTTATATATATTATTTTAAAACGTTGCAAAAGTTGCATATTGTTTTAAAACTTAGGGTATACACACATTGTTTTCGCATTATTTACTATTATTTGTGTTTGCATGTTCTGGATTAACACAACATTAATTGTCAATTTATTTTACGTTAATGATTTCTAAGGTAAATTAATTTTTATTTTTTATTGAACTGGAGAATGTGTGAAGTTAGCGTAATTTAATATTTGAAAAAGCAGTGAATCACTTGCTATTTAAAAAAAAAGTAAAAATGTTCAAGATAATAAATTCTTTGTTTGGTTTATGACAAATATATTGTTCGTAATCTACATCGGCCAGTAACAATAGGTGCCGCCACATATAAGGCACCACGTCGACCACAATGCCACAACGTCAAACATAACGCCACAACGTCATACATATTGCCACAACGTCACATACTCAATGCCACAACGTCACGCAAAACGCTGCAAAGTCACACACTAGGCCACAATGTCACACATATTGCCATAACGTCACTCACAATCCCATACATATATTGCCATGACGTCACTCACAATCCAATACATATTGCCACGACGTCACTCACAATCCCATACATATTACCATGACGTCACTCACAATCCCATACATATTGCCACAATGTCACTCACAATCCCAAAACGTTACACATATTTCCACAACGTCGGCGCTACTCTGGCAGGACTGGCGTCATTCACGCCGAAGTCTCGCGGGATGTACACGATCGACGTGACACGAGAGGGCCACCCAATCACGGGCAGTCCGTTCAAGATCAACGTGGGCGAGAACCAGATCTCAAACGCAGTCCACGTTCAACTGTCGGGCAACTGCATGAAGGAGGGAAAAGCAAACGAGTCGAATGCAATTCCCATCGACATCAGCAAGGCCGGTATGTATCATACAGTGTTGTCCTTTCCATTCACGCGCAAGTAACACGTGCTCGAAGCTATTTCACTGATTGGCTTGATGATATCGATTTGTCAGTTTACACTTAGCTGTTTGCTTGAACATATCCTTGGAGATGCCATATGCCATGTACCATATAATGGGACGTGAGCAGAACACGCCTGTACGTAGATTATTTCGCATATATGATTTTCGATTCGAGTGGTTTGTAATTCCTTATGGACCTGCGAATATATGTCTGCGAAAAGGCGTTCACCTCCCTAAATGCGGTGACGTGGCGCGCAATTACAAGATGGCCGCTCACTGCACATTTTAGTCAGGTTGAAAACGACAATATGCACTACTAACATTGTTCTGCATTGAGTTCACTGAACATTTAATCGTTATCACTGTTGGCAAAGCAAAATAAAAAAAATTCCATCTAAACAAAACCGAAAGCCCAACATTGTTTCGTTCATTCATAGCCCCCCTTGTGATATATCAACCGATTTAGTTCTAAAGATATTCTGCTAGCATTAAACAATTTGCTCCATTCATTTGTCGTCCTGTGTGAAAACGAATATTTTCTTATATCAAATTTGCAAATAACACAAAAGTAATCAGTAAGGTTATTATTGATACAGATAAACAAAGTTTACAGGATGATCTAGATAAATCAGTTAAATGGTCAGAAAAATTGCAAATGCTACTCAATTTTGGGAAGTATAAATATATACACATAGGACATGGAAACATGGACGAAGACTATAAAATGGGGGATGCTGTACTAGGTAGAACCACACAAAAAAAAGGACTTAGGAGTAACATTTAGTGTTGACATGAAACTTCAAACTTAAAGAAGGCAGCAGAACCAGAGGACACAAAGCAGCATTAGTTAAGGAGCAGTGTAGGGTGATAAATGAAAGGAACAAACTGCCAATTGATTATGTTAATGTTAGTAGTGTGAATATGTTTAAAAACAAAATTGACAGATATTTGATAAGGGCGGGCTACACATAAATGAAAAAATTCGATAAGCCAGTGGCTTCCTTGTCCACTTGCCATCTGGAACTTGTTGTTTGGGATGACAACCTTGTTAAATCTTGTTAAAATGTACATTCGTTTTTTTTGCTAACATTACTTCGTGTCCTCTAGCCCTGGTACCTCTTTAAATCTGAAAAATATGTCTATAAATACTTTCATAACCATTCAATGTAATAACAAAACATTTATGTGAGCTCCCCTTAATATTCTCGTCTCGTGCAGTGTTTTTTTCCTCCCGTAAATTAATGGAAAAATAAAATTAGCATATATCTGATAATGGCGGGCTTTTCGCAATTGAGAAATGGCTGGTCTCTCATTAAGCCAATGGCTTCCTTGTCCACTTGTCATCCGAATTGCCATTTGGGTGGCAATCTTGTTAGATATTGTCACCAGTGTCTTCCGAATTGCCATCTGGGTGGCAATCTTGTTAGATATTGTTAGCAATGTCATCCGAATTGCCATCTGGGTGGCAATCTTGTTAGATATTGTCACCAGTGTCTTCCGAATTGTCATCTGGGTGGCAATCTTGTTAGATATTGTTAGCAGTGTCATCCGAATTGCCATCTGGGTGGCAATCTTGTTAGATATTGTCACCAGTGTCTTCCGAATTGCCATCTGGGTGGCAATCTTGTTAGATATTGTTAGCAGTGTCATCCGAATTGCCATCTGGGTGGCAATCTTGTTAGATATTGTCACCAGTGTCTTCCGAATTGCCATCTGGGTGGCAATCTTGTTAGATATTGTTACCAGTGTCATCCGAATTGCCATCTGGGTGGCAATCTTGTTAGATATTGTCTCTAGTGTATTCCGATAACGCAGGTATGCCTTTCTCCTCGCAGGTTACGGCCCTCTTTCGTTCGTGGTCGAGGGCGCCCACAGGTCGGACATCGAGTGCAAAGACGAGGGACGGGGACACTACGCGATGTGCTACAAGCCGCACGAGCCAGGCATATACATGCTCAACATTAAGTTCGGTGACGAACACGTGACAGGTGGGTCGACCCGTCGCCATGTGGCGCTTGTGTGACGTCGGGTCCGATCGTAACGACCTGTAGCGCTGCTAAACCATCCGTCGATATGGCGTGTGTATGTGTGTGTGTGTGTGTGTGTGTGTGTGTGTGTGTGTGTGTGTGTGTGTGTGTGTGTGTGTGTGTGTGTGTGTGTGTGTGTGTGTGTGTGTGTGTGTGTGTGTGTGTGTGTGTGTGTGTGTGTGTGTGTGTGTGTGTGTGTGTGTTTGTGTGTGTGTGTGTGTGTGTGTGTGTGCGTGCGTGTGTGCGTACATGCGCGTGCGTGTGTTTGTGTGTATTTGTGTGTTTGCGTGCGTGCGTGCTTGCGTGCGTGCATGCGTACGCGCGTGCCTACAACTCGAGAACGGTCGTGTATAACCAGCCCTGTGGACATATTTTACCAAAGTACCAGCTGTCTCCTTTTTTCTCTTGCATCTCAATTAATGCTCTCGGAAACTTTAGTCCGGTCTTCCTTGTACCTCCGGTTGACAAGTGTCGGCAAGCTAGCTTAGACTACACAAATGCCCGGAGATATGGTTCATCAGCCTGAATAACCAGGATTATATTTCAAATTAACATACATTTCTGTGCGATCGCAGGCCGTACCCTGAGTAGTAGAGTCCGACGTAATAAATTGAAATTAAGGGCTTGGGCCGACGTGAACTATGTCCGTCACATAGACTAGCAAAAATACCCATCGTCCAGACGGGATAACTTGGTAATTCATAAGTGACTGTCACCATAACAATATTAAAAAAAATCACAGAAATATCCATCTATGCCTGAGTACTTGGTGCTGCCAGTCAATATATTCATGGCTTCTGGAAATCCAACTCACAGTAACGTTTAGCGACGCTCTGCCCCTGTGTTACGTAACTTGGGACAATCGCATGACGTTGCAAACAATTGCACGTAATTGTTCGCATAACGTTGTGGACTAATAACTACGAAGGGTAGTTCGATTGTTCATAGAAAATGTAATAGCGGAGAGAATTTCGAAAAACTAAACCTAAAAAAATGGAGCTGGATTGGCCACACACTCAGAAAAGATCCAACAAATACAACCAAACAAGCACTGGACTATAACCCACAAGGAAAGAGAAGACAAAAAAGGCCAAAAATCAACTGGAGACGCTCCACACTAGAAGATCTTGATAAAGTGGGGGTCACCTGGCAAGAGGCCAAAGCTCTAGCCCAGAAGAAAGTGAAATGGAGAAATATGGTTGACGCCCTATGCTCCTGAAGGGGCAAAGAGGGTTAAGTAAGAAAGTAATTAAACCTGAGACGACTCGACCGTGAGATCGCAGATGAAACCCTGAAAATTTGGCGCCCGAGTTGCAAAGCGTCTAGGAGGAGTAACACAACATGTAAACATTCACATACTCGATTATAATAACATTAATCAGTAACCGTGAAGTCTACAATGCGGTGCTTTTGTGCCGTACTAACACGAGTGTTTATTTGTACTTGCGTGGTTATTGTGACATATTGGTGCTTACAGGAAGTCCGTTCGTCGTAAATATCGGTGGTAAGCCGTCCGGCCGAGTCCGGGAGACCGTCACGAAGGAGATCGAAGCAGCCTCGCCGACTGGACCCGGCGTCATGTGCGAGCTTCAGTTGAAGATCCCGGGTAGGTTGACATCTAAGATCCCGGGTAGATTGACATCTTGATGGCGGTCCGCTTATTAGAAGCACACATGTTAAACATTGTTCACTTTCGATAAGTGTCGTCATCTGGAGTTTGTGGTTTTGGGTGGCAGTCTTGTTAAATCACCCCCAAGTCTTGTTAACTCTCATAACTAACAATTGGCTTCAGTAAATGTGTATGTTCTGGCGTTACATGACGCCTTTGTGGTTTATTACACGATTTGATGTACCGTGGACTCACAACTGAGCGAATCGCACACAATATTCATGCATTCATTCGTTAGCTCGTTTGCATTTTCTCGTTCGTACGTATTTAGTCACTCACTCACTCACTCACTCACTCACTCACTCACTCACTCACTCACCCTTTCGTTGCCAGGCACCAACCCCCTGGACATGGAAGCGACGTTGACTTCACCCAGCTGTAAGACGACCCTGTGTGAGATTGTCGATTTACCGGACGCTCTGTACGACTTGAAGTTCGCCCCACAAGAGGAGGGCATCCATATTGTCAGTCTGAAAAACAAGGGTTTGCATATAGCAGGTAGGCTGTCAGACGGATGTCACCATCAACGATAACATCAACTCTTTTAAAAGATGTGATAATACCAATAACAATACTAATAAAATAATAATAAAAATAATACCAATTCAAATAATAATAAAATAATAATAATAATAATAATAAAAATAATACCAATAAAAATAATGTGTTTGCTAATGTATATATAAAATAAAGCATAACATCTGAACTACATAGGAAACGCGCAGAAAAAAATTAATAATTACGAGGAGGTAGTTCCATATTAGCATGTAATTTAGTTATTACTCTATGTATAGTGAATGAGTACAGTATAAAATAAGAATTATAATGCAATAAAGATAAACGATGTGACAAATGTTAACTAGGTTGTACGACAATGTTATACCCTATGTGTATAAAATACCATATACCGTATACCCTATCAGTATAATATACCTTAACTATTCCTGTAGTAACTGTTTATTTCTTAACATCGATGTTACTCGATTCTTGCCTGATATCCTGTAAAAACGAAGTGGCGGCCTAAGTGTACAACCTGGCTAACATAGTCTGTGTTTATTCCATCACAGGCAGTCCGTTCCAGTACACGGTTGGTGCACCGCCCTCTGGCGGACCGCTGAAGGTCGAGATTGGAGGACCTGGCATAGAACAAGCGGAAGTCGGCAAGCCAAGTGAGCGGAAGTTCCGCGCGTTGTCTGTCGGGAATTATAACCCAATGCTAAAACAATGCTTACGGGTAGCATGTATTACCGATAGTCATAGCATGGGTGATAATAGGGTGTTTCGTTAATTCTTTGATGCGGCGAACACCCTTGGTAACCAGTGCGTGCGGATGAAAATGACGTGACTGTATAATCTGTATTTTCGGAATAAAAAAACTACCCGGTTTTAGTTTGTATAGTTCACCGATTCACAATCTTAATTATGGGCGTTACCTCCGTCAAGCTTCGCCTTAGCAACAATGTAGTATATTACATTACTAGAGTGGCGTACATCTGCCAGATCAAATTCACCTTAATAAATCGCTGTATTATACTACTGTTTATGTTATCAAAAGTAAATATCCAATATATGTGAACGCCAGATGCAATTCTCCCATATTTTCATTTAAGCTATGCTAAAGTGCAGGCGCATTTTACGATAATATGTAGCATTGTAATACCATTTAGTAGACATCGCCATTGAGCAACGTCTCAACGCACGGTATTAATAATGTATTCCGTTACGATAAAGGCTAAAAGGAAGGAACAACGATTTTCTTTGGTTAACCGAACGACTGGTTTGTTGGACTTTGGACACTGCTTCATTTACAATGTATTAGTATTTATAACATGTCGGTTGGTTAATAATAATATCCACACAAAACGTGCTACGTAATATTGTAAATACACAATTTTAATACATAATTTAGCGATAAAATAAAAACATGCCAGTTTTTCGACGTATATAATTATACAGATCGCTTTGATCGCAGTGTTGTATGCCCCCTACCGGCGAGTCGGTTAACTAGTGCAAGGAATGTCTGACTAGCGTTGATGGTTGCCTTCAGATGAATTCAACGTTTACACCCGCGAGGCTGGAGCTGGCGCTCTCACGATAGCCATTGAAGGGCCTTCGAAGGCCAAGTTGGACGTGACTGACCGCGGGAATGGATACACAACGGTAGCATACACGGTGGCTGAGCCAGGCAAGTCTTTCATGTTTATTCCCAAAACACCGCTAGGCGTGTTAATATTTTGCGAAAAGTGCCAGTTGTGATGATACGCTCGTTTGCAACATGATCAAAAGAGCTGTAGGTGTGTGATTTTAACTAAACTCGGCATAGGATCACAGGAACATAACGCCGGTGGGTGTCATGAAGTTTTATATTTTATGGGTTCGTGTTTCTGCTATTGTGGAAAACGTTAACGGCCTAATCAACTGCGGTCCGAGCTTCCAGTATCAGTTAGGACTAGGTATATCAAGGTTACCTTGACTAAGAACAAACTGATATTGTACATTCCATTTAAGTCGTTTCCCGATTCCGGAAGTGACGTAGCTGTCGTTGGTTACAGGCGAGTACGGCGTTCACATCAAATACGACGAGCAGCACGTGCCGGACTCTCCCGTCATAGTTCAGTGCATACCCGCCAGCGAAGACGCCAAGGCCTGCAGCGTGCACGGACTGAGAGACCGCGGACTGGATGTAGGCTCATCTCCGATGACTGTTATTGTAGCTGTGGCATATTCTACAAACCTATACAGTCATGTCTCATTTATCCGTTCTTACACAATCCAGTTTTTAAATAACTTGTATGTTTTCAAGTGAGAACTCGAACTCGATACACTGTATCGAGATCGTTAATCCGTTTTTCATGTTTCCTTTTCGGCGCACAGTTTTACAAAACCAACAGACCGGATAACAATGTAATATGATTTACTTAACCTGCTTCTTTAGATCACTAAAACCTTCAAATTAGTTAGGGCGCACTGGAGATTAATCAAATAATATTCAGCAGTGTAATTTTCATCATACATACATGTATTACCGACAGTCAATGGGGGATAAAAGGGTGTTTCGTTAATTCGCGCGCTTCGTTAATGCGGGCAGAACCCTTGGTAACGAGTGCGTCCGGATGGAAATGAAATGACTGCATAATCTGTATTTTCGGAATTAAAAAACTACCTCCGTCAAGCTTCGCCTTAGCAACCATGTTTACATATAGTATATTACATTACTAGGGCGACATACCTCTGGTAGATTAAAGTGTCCCATATACTATTCTAGCTGAAACAAGGTTGACCTTTGTTTTTGTTGCAAAGACAAATGTTTGGGCCATAAATGCAACGTAAACAATGACGGAATATCCGACAGAGGCGGCCATGTTTGTTAGCTTGACTGACCTGGTTGCTAGGCAAACAGTCACGTGATGGATCCGTCAATTAGTGTGTTTGCTTCTGTGTTGTAGGTGGGGAAGGCAGTCACGTTCAACGTACAGCTGAATGGCGTACAAGGCGAACTGCATGCTCATGTAGACACGCCCTCTGGCACGATCGACGACTGCTTCATACAGGTACTGTGGCGCCTCCTGAAGATTCGTAACTCCCTTTAAGGAATAAGCTAACTACCCAACTAATTCCTATGCCGACACTTGCATATGCACGCACGCACGCATGCACGCACGCACGCACGCACGCACGCACGCACGCACACAATCACACACACACACACACACACACACGCACGCACGCACGCACGCACGCACGCATGCGGTCAGGCGATCTGCTCTGGCAAATAATGTAGGTGTCTTATTTGTGAAGCCGTATCGCTTCAAACGAGCCACACAACTTCCGAGCTGGGTTAAATTACAAAGCTGCCCCAATCGCCAACTGCAGAACATAACATTTCAAAATCAGTAATCGGGGTGGGTAGAAATTGAGGGGTATCAGCTTTGATTGCGTTTCTCTTAAAAAAAAACTAGGTATGTCATCTTTACGAATTTTATACAGCATGTGTGTTAACATGGGTTAAATGTGCTTTACAATTTTAAAGAAAAATGTAGGACACATTTTTGAGGAATCCGAAGAAACTTTATAATGGCCGCCTATTGGAAAATCAAATATGTTTTCATCCCACTTTCCACAGGAGCTGGACATCGATGTGTACGCGCTACGCTTCATCCCGAAGGAGAACGGCGTGCATTACGTGTCCGTGAAGCTGAAGGAGGCTCACATACCCGGCAGTCCCTACCCCATGCTCATCGGCAAGATGGGCGCCGACCCAGCTCTCGTCCTTGCTCAAGGCGACGGTCTCGTCAAGGGCGAGACAGGTGCGAACGTTGATTGGTTATATTGATCACCTATTATATTTATATTATTTTTAATTTTATTATTATTTTATTATTATATTATTATTATTATATTTATATCATATTATATTTTATTATTATTTTATTATTATACTATTATTATTTTATTATTATTTTGTTATTATAATATTATTATTATATTTATATTATATTATATTAATCACTCATGTGACAAATTACAAATTATTTATTGTTTCCAACCAACTCCTTTCGAGGTTTCGGAAACAATTATACAAACTTTCAAAAGTGAAATATATAACGTATAAAATATAATAGCATAAACGTAATCAAATGTATGCTAATTGCGCAGTTCATTAAATAAATTAAACCCAAAAAATCTGTGAATAATAATTTTTCGGAAAAGAAAAAACCACATTTTATATTTTACAAATGTAGCAAGTTTTGACAGTTGCTTAACCTTTTTACCATTAAATATTTGAATTTAAGGACATTTGATCTTTCTCTGTAGTATTGATGTATTTATTGTGTACATGCGATTTTGGACGTACATGTATGAAGAATAGGTGGCGACACATTTTGACATTTGTTGTTGTACAGTCATGAAGTTGACCGTTATCTGTTTAATTTGAATCGTTCGACCCGAATATCATGTTTACATTGGCAATGTAATGGTAATCAACGGCAAGGTCAGTGCTCTTAACATATCACGGTCGAACTATATTAAAACACGTGGTTCGTTCAAACACATTTGGGCGATTCACACTTTAGAATTTATATAGTTTATACTATACTTATATTAGTTATATTATTCAAGTCATAAACAAAACAAAACAAAAATGTATTTTAGCGCAATTATTAAAATAACTCTCCTCATAGTTCATTACCTGCAGAAGACAATCCAGTGTTGCTGAAACGTTGACGGGTGTTAACTTTAAAAGTAGTGTTCACAGAAGATTTTTATTCCTATATTTACAACTACAACAGTCCAGAGCTTTATATATGTATAAGACGAAGGTTAAACATTTTGACAAATGGATTATAACAAGTTAACAAAATAGCGGGGCATTTCAATGATGCGAGTAAATATGTTATACGACACAGCTGTAGAATAGTATCTTTTCTGATTACTTGCTTAATAATGCTTAACAGTTATAAAAATGGGAGGATCGACACTGCAATTTTCGTTAACTATATCGCCAACAATGGAACACAATTTTCTATAAAATAATGGCGTTTTCTTAGCAGAAAGCAACCAATCGTGCGAGGTAAATAATAATATTACAATAAAATACAGAATTTGTAAATCGCCATATTCACAAAGTGCACTATGGCGCTTTACATCACGGTATTACTAAATTTATAATTAAAATATATATTTTCATAGGTAAAATAGCACATGTGAGGCTTAACAAATAATTACAAATAAATAAATAGATAAATAAATGTGAGGCTATATAAAATGTCCAGTGTGGACAGTATAGAATATGATAAAACATTATAAAAAAAACAGCGGTACACATAAGTAAGAATTAAATAAGGCCCTTTCAACATTTAATGGAGTTCTACGTATTCTTTATTAAATAACGCCGGCGTGTCTCACACAGGTAAGCCAAGCACATTCACTGTGGTGACGACCAGCTCTGGGAGCGGCACGCTCAACGTGTCGATCAGTGGTACGTCTCGCGTCGCCATCCGATGTACCGAGGTCGACGAAGGATACGAATTCACGTACGTAGACTGTAACTTATTCGTTTGACTGTTGGTTAATACTAGGGGTGTGGCAATACACCGAACTACCGACGTATCGCAATAATCGATGTGACGATGCAATACTATGCTTAGGATACTGAAATATCGATAGTTATAGTTACTACATTTGATGATTTTATTTATCTGTCAACCTAACATCAACGTGTTGATTAGAGCAGTGTCATTCATTGATTCAGCTTGTTAAATCAACTATAAAATAATGTTGTTCTAACAATAAAGAAACAATAATTTCGGTTGATATATAAAACAAACTCTTTGTGTTCGTGCGTGCGTGTGTGATTAATTGGTTATTAATAATACTGAATAATCTGTTTCTTCTTGCTATTCAGCTATACTCCGATGGCCCCTGGAGAGTACGTCATCAACATCAAATATTGCAACATCACGATCGCCGCCTGCCCTAAACTAGCCGTCGTCACAGGTAATGTTTATGAGCTGCTTAACCAGATTTAACCAAATTTAACGACATTTAACCAGATTTCCATGCAATGCAAAACTTACCCCCATGGCAAGTGGACAACAAAACAGAATCAGAACCTGCAGCAACAATATATATTTACATAACTATTCAATATCTTTAAAATCGTTTATGTAATGTATATAAGATTGCTGCAGTGACCGTATGCACTAACTGTGATGCGAAGAGGATAAGTAAAGTAAGTCACGTAATATATTGGCTGATTGTGAAAATATTAATTAGCAATTAGTAAAGTTAAGGGAAGATGAACTAGAGGACACGGGGTAGCGTCAGTCGTTGCAGTGACTCACAAGTTGAACAGCTGGTATTCCGTACACTTTCACCGATGATTTGAACACTATTCGCTCTCATTATGACGCAGGAAAGGGCAAGCCGTCCGACGCGAACGAGATGTCGTCGATCGTGATCGAGACGACCGAGAAGAAGCCAGGCATGAAGGTGGCGAAGAAGTTCCACGGAGACGCCAGCAAGGTGACGTTGAAAGGCCTCGGTCTGAAGAAGGCCTTCCAGAACAGGGTGGCCAACTTCAACGTCGACGTCACTGGAGCAGGTACGTGTACAACTACACGTGGTTATTTAGACCCATAGAAGAGGCGCCACGTGTCCTGCTTTGGAAAGGCGAACTTGTTTTTTCATATCCCCTGGTATTCCTTCTTTTCCAATAATCACCTTCTTTTTGAAACAATTTCTGTCACAGTCACATTTTCTGTAAAAAAAACTGGTTACACAATGAATATAAAATGGTCATTTTTCAAACAATTCCATATAGTGTGATACCCGGGGCCGGTGTTGGACCGTGTAGTGTTATACCCGGTGTTGGACCGTGTAGTGTTATACCCTGTCCAACACCGGTCCGGCAGTGCAGTGCATGTGCTGCCAGCCTATCTTTATTATATCTATAGCAGAAACATGTCCTTCCTCCTAATGATTTAACTTGGCATAGCAGCATGCACACATACTGCTGTAGCACGCACGCACGCACGCACGCACGCACGCACGCACGCACGCACACACACACACACACACACACACTCCTCTAACACGTTGTCTCCTGCGCAGGTAACGCGCTCCTTATGGTCGGGATGATGACACCGTCAGGTAACCCGATCGAGGAGCTGACAGTCAAGAAACAGCGGAACACTATCTTCCAAGTGGTCTACCGGTCAAAGGAGAAGGGTGACCACACGATGACCATTCGCTGGGGCACGGACGACGTGCCTGGCAGTCCGCTCACAATTCCCATAATGTAGTCAACCAACCGCGTCATCATTACGTCATCGCCACATCACAATTCCGACGGAACCCAGCGGCTCCCATGGCAACGGGAGGTTGAGCGAATCAGGGCACGGATTGCGTTTTCTTCACAACGGTTTTATCCACTGGTCTGTATGTAAAGACCAGTGGTTTTACCGCATCTACGCGACGAATACTTGTTAACCCGTCATTTCAGGTTGGCTATACCGATGGTGCCATATGAAAGTGTTACGTGCAAGAAGTTTGTTTCGAAAACATCCAAGGTCGCTGTGAGAAATGACGGGTTCGTCGACCCGAAATGTCTGGTTGATCGAAATACCGGAGTTGGTGATACTGTTTGTTACGCTATGTTAAAAAGAATGACCCCCGCTTGTCACGACGCCAAAGTCGCGTTCGTTCGTGAGTTGCATTCGATCCGATTTTGCGAGTAGATACCCAACCGTGTGCTGTGAGTGCTGAGCTGAACCCGTGTTATAAATAATAAATGTTATATATCAGCGAAGTCACGAGTACGTCGGCTGAAATTATCCCGTATATCCGGACAGGAAACGTCAAGGAAACGGTACGCAGGTAGACGAATTCATAGCCGACTGCAGTTCATGCATTTCTAGGTAGATTTTATACGAAATACCAATGAAGACGCGAACGAGTCAGGTTTTATGGGAAAGAGCTTGTTAAGGTTTAGAACTTTGCGAGTGTTGCATTAGCGAGGTTCAGTGGACTGTCTGCTTTATATTTTTTTGAATCGTAGGTTTGTATAGATGTACCGTTGTGTGTTATTTATGGTTGCAACCGTTTCACTTGCAATAAGTTATCTTGATGATGTATTAAAGTTAGCGCGTTAAAGAGTGAAGTTTGATCGTCAGTTGTCGGTGTGTTATTCATATGTCATGGGTTGTTTACTGGCCAACATAAGCGAAATTGTCCCGATGTGGGTTTTGTTGGAAGCAGTATCGCAGGGGTACAGTCGGACTCTCAACCGGGGTCGCGGGGGGGGCGAATTCAATAGCTTACTTGATGAACATTTTCCCGAATGATCAGTCACATCGTCAGGTAGTTGTGCAAATGAGTATTCACAATAAACAATGTTAAAATACGAGCATGAGTGACATTTGGGTAGCAACTGAATGTGGTTGAATACTTCACTGGGTATTAGAATATTTATACCATTCGCAATATGGGAATTTTAGTTGACGTCTGAATATTTACACCATTCACGTCATCGTTTCTGACAGCATAAACGGACTACTGTGTATCCAGTTAAAGCTGGACACTAGCGAGACAGATACACTCCGAGGGGTCGAGATACCACGGGAATAAACGGTGATTTATTACCCGGGGATCGGGAAATAGACGATAATGTGTTACCACTGCAACGTCCACATTTTGCGATTTTAATACCATGATTTAAAGCATATTTCCTGCATATTTTATCATTTTCCGTGGTTGTTCCGGCTTCCTGCAAAGCGGCACACTCATTATGATACGATTGATAAAACATTTGCATCAGCGCGAATCTGTTCATAAGCATGCACAGCGGAACAGCTAGTGCGAGATGGTGCGTTATAGCGTATGTACAAACCGTCACAAATCTACGCAGCGCTCAATATATTAAAGGCACCATGGTTTTTGTCCGTAACAGTTGGTTGAGGCTTTGTTTCACTCTGCCTTGTATCAACAGAATACTGTGTTCTGTAGTTGTTTAACTTGTTAGACATGACGATCTTTCGCTAGTAGGTGGGACTGTCGGCAGCAACTGAATTTAGAAATATGTGCGAATTTGGACAAATTCCTTCTGCTTGTAATGTCCATGAGGCACACAATATGTGATGTTGTATGTTCCACCGCTGATATAACAGAATTCTACAACGTATTCGCCGCATAGTTCACCACGTACGGAATGTTATCTCTTCAATTCATCGCAGGTCGCAGTTCTTAAATGTTGCACATGAAGAGTATGATATTATACACAAACACCCCGACTTCTTCAGCCAAAGGCTGAAGGGTGACAGCCACCCTTTAGCAAAACCCCAGGCCACCCTCACGCTCGGAACACTTGCACGGCTGTCGGTCGAAACTCGGGGTGCAGCATTTCCGGTTCCAGAAGTCGGTGACCATCTTCAAATTATAGCATATCAAAACCGTTATTCATAAAAAACAAACAAAATAAGTGTACAAGGCTTACATAAAACAGTTCGGCATGAGTAACATTGACGTAGAAATAAAGTAAAATTAAGTTGCTCCTTTGTCTACAATATCTGAAAGCAGCTGGCTACATCATATTAATTTAATAAACGGTACAGACATAGGGTCTATGCTAGAACATAACTCACTTATGATTTAATACATTATTATAAAACTGTACGTCATCAGTACATCTGCTTACAATAGTTTTCTAACAAATGCGGTGTGCGCTTTAGTGGTTGAACGATCGAATGTTAGCTTTAAAATGGTTGAACGATCGAATATTAGTAATATTGACATTCAATGAGTTCCAGTTGTTGTCCCGTAGATAGTAACTGACAATAACCCTTCTATTGGTTGATGGACGTGTTCGGGAAAACTGATTTTGTCTGTAAGAAGGCAATTTATTTTTACGAGCTGAGAACATTACAAAATTGTATCAAATCGGTAAACTTCAAAATGCGCGATATCTAAAACAGTGGAGTCGTGCGGTCGCATTGCTGTGCGTTGTGCGTAAGTCGAAGTACCCTATTTCCAACATAATAATATAATGTGAATTTGTAGAATCTGTATTTTCCCAAATTTCCATTCAATAGTTCAATAATGCCAATTAATAGATTTCGTCGACGACTGATCATTTCCTGCTACCTATAAAGGATTCTATCACAATCTTGTGTGATCGATCATTATCGAGTATAATAATTAATTCTGAATTTCTTACACGCACACACACACACACACACACACACACACACACACACACACACACACACACACACACACACACACACACACACACACACACACACACACACACACACACACACACACACACACACACACACACACACACACACACACACACACACACACACACACACACACACACACACACACACACACACACACACACACACACACACACACACACACACACACACACACACACACACACACACACACACACACACACACACACACACACACTACCAATTCCCAACATTACCATATAGTACAACCAATACGGCAAGACAGACCTTGCAGGCGCCCTTGTCTACAGGGGGCGCCCACAGCGACGCCGGCGGTGGAATCAGTCGACTCAGTCGTTGTTCGTTATGGTGGACATTGTCGTGCGATGTCTTCGGCGGCTTCGGGCGAGCGGAAGATGTCGACAACAGAACAAGAACCAGCAGGACGGAGCACACAGGAACCCGGAAGGCCGACATGTTGCTCGCCAGGAGTGCTGCAAAACCGGAGAACTCAGATCATAATTAATTTATTTCTCCACTTGTGCATTGAATTGTACTAAATAAAATGTCTGGTAAGGCGTGGCGTTTGAAAGATCAATTCTAGAAGAACTGACTTATACAATATAAAACATTTCTATCGTGATAAGATCCTCGTGAAAACTCAGCATCACGCCAAAGCTAGCTGGAGTTACGCAGTTCCTAGTCGGTTAGTCGGGAACAGTCGTCGTGAACAGTTGGACCGGTACGAGCTGTGGAGTGAGTTTAATCAGGTGGGTTCTTCGGTGACGGTTAATTGTTACTGTAGTAGATGGAGAGGTTTCAAACTGGAAATCAGTTTTGAGTGGGGTACCACAAGGATTAATATTAGGACCTTTATTATTCTTAATATATATGAGAATAATAAAGTGACTATATATATATATATATATATATATATATATATATATATATATATATATATATATATATATATATATATATATATATATATATATATATATATATATATATATATATATATATATATATATCAATGACTTGGACCACAATATAAAAAGCAACGTACTAAAATATGCAGATGACACAAACGTGTTTAGAAAGGTCAACACTGATGATGATAAACAACATTTACAAAACGATCTAGACAAATTAGTTAAATGGTCTGAAAATGGCAGATGTTATTAAATTTTTGGAAATGTAAATGCCTACATACAGGACACGAGAACTTTGATGTAAACAATAATATGGGAAATACTAGTATAGGTACTACTGTAAAACAAAAGGATTTACGAGTAGCAATAAGCGCTGATATGAAAGTTTCAGAGCAATGTGGCATTGCAGCTTCAAATTTTAATCATTTTTTGGGTTGATTAGGAGAAATATAACATACAAGAAAAAAAGCTTATTATACCTCTGTATAAAGCAATACTTAAACCCCATTTAGAATATTGTATACAAGCGTGGAGACCATACCGTAAAAAAAGGATATGGATACGCTTGAACGAATACAGGGGAGAGCATCTAAAATGATTCCAGAAATGAGAGACTTTAGTTATGAGGAGCGCCTGAAAGAATGTGGTTTAACAACCCTAGAGACAAGGAGGTTAAGAGGAGATCAAATTGAAGTTTTGAGATATTGAATTGGTATGAAAATATTGATAGATATATGCTTTTCTCACTCAAGAAAGACAGTAAAACTAGAGGACATGAGGTAACATTAGTAAAGGGTCAGTTTATATTAGATATCAGAAAGCACTCGTTCTCACGGAGGAAAATAAAGAATGGAACAAATTGTCTACGGATTGTGTTAGCAGCGTGAATATGTTTAAAAACAAGGTAGACACATATCTCAGGGGGGCGGGTTACACGTAGATGAAAACTGTAGGACTCTCGATAAGCCAATGGCTTCCTTGTCCACTTGCCATCTGGGCCTTTGCCTTGGATGGCAAATCTTGTTAAATCTTGTTAAATATATTATATTTCCTGCCGACATGTGAACACTAACGGGGAGTGGTCATCTATTCGTCATGAACGATGCGAATTCTGATACACGATATAATTATTCCATTGCCAAATACTAAGGAGAACAGAAATTGTGAAATGTGAAACGGTGATGTCGCAGAAAAATTGGCAGACCACAATTAAGACGGGAAGACTGCGCTAAGAGGGATGCGACAAGGGGAGAGGAGAATAAAAAGGATAACAACATAAGCGATACAGTGCAATCTGCTTAATAGAATCACTTCGGGCAATAGCAATTTGGTTGTACTAAGCGGATGATTCATTGAAGCGGCGCATTTTAATACAGTGGGAATAGAGGATTACTCAGCCCTGGCCAATATGTTTGATTCTACCAAACAGTTGCTTCTGTTATCCGCGACTCTGTTAAACTGAGGCCACTGTCCAACAACTAATCGGCATCGCCACTTTAAAATGAACTACGATGAACAACATATACCTGCTCGCTCGACAACAAAACGCCACAGCGACTTCTGCTGACGATAGGAAGAACTCCTGCGAACGCAACAGTGGCAACTCCGTTCCTTCTTTCCTTGATCGGTCCAACGTCAGACGACGTCACTCGATGACGTCATAGTGCCGTAATAAACCGAGACGTTACGGTATTCAATGACCAGCTCACCAATGGTTTTCGGTACACTAACTGTGCTGTTTGGAAACAATCCTACAACTTGTGAATTCTGCGTACAAACTCATTTTGTTCGCCCTATATTGATGAAGTAACTGTTAGTGATTTCGAATATCGAACCTTGCACAAAAGTGTCTTCAGATTTTCGTTAATCGTACTCTATTACGTCGGGCGAAAACTACACCGATCAGTATGTGTTAAATGGAGCCCACTGTCCGCTACGTTTTCTGCGCGGTGCTTATAGCTCAAAACTCGCCATCAGTGGCGCCACTAACCATTTCTCCACAGCCACGAGTTACATTTGATGTGCAGATTCTGCTCAGTTTTATTTCATTTGGTACACTCAATCCTATTTTTTTCATGAAATCTCTCAATTTAAATTGCAATTCAAAAACACTGACATATTGAATTATATGGTGACCCCTAGCGATCATCAGTGTACTAATGACGGAGGTCATTTTATGTATTAGCCAATCAATAAATAGAAGGTGTGTGTGCCGTGACCCCTACAATGGCGTGTTGTTATGTTGAAATAATCACAGCATATTACATGGTGTCGGAAGCGGTAAGATCGTAAAATGTCGCTCGAATTCCGGCCGCCAGACAGTATAAGTGTGTCAGGCAATCTTGCCGACAACGTAAAAATCGCCGTGCTGTTGGCTTCGATAGGACCAGACGCACTCGAACGATACAACCATTTCACATTCGATGAGGCTGCCGGCGAAGACAGCGAAAGCTACTTTCAGGTAATGCAAAAGTTCGAATATCACTTCAATGGCCTAAAACGAACTGTATTTAGCCGATACCAAATCTGGACATACAGCCGGGCCGAACAACAGCCGTTTGTTGATTACTTGACAGCAATACAACACTTGATGTTTGCAGAGAAAGAGAACATGATTCCAGACAAAATCGTGTTTTCTATTGCGCCCCAGGAGAAAGCCCTGAAGGAGCGGCTCTTGAGACAAGAGAACTTAACCCTAACTAAAACACGTGATCTATGCGTTGCGTTTGAGGTCACGCAGAATGAGGTCAGGTCAATGTCAACACATGACACACAATCAACCACAGAGAAGACGGTAAACTACGTAAAACGACGTCGTGGGAAGCAAAACACAAAGTCTACTCCCTTCTCTCAGCGTAGCAACCAAGGATACTCGTCATCTAAGAACGGCCACCGTGCCGCCATTAGTGCAAACAAACACCAGCTATGCAGACGCTGCGGAACCAAGCATGAAACGCGCAAGTGCCCAGTGTACGGCGCTACGTGTTACAAGTGCAACGGGCGGAACCACTACTCAGCAGTGTGTAAATCTAAATCAATGCACGCTGTGACGACACCGCATGGTCATGATGAAGACAGCAGTGAGGATGAGTTCTTCCTACAATCGGTCGTCAAATGTGTCGAATCGTTACAACTCGATGCATCGTCTTTATGGTATCCGTACGTCAGTGTGTGCAGAGACAAATGCGATGCCAATTAAAACATGGAAGCACATCCGAGAAAAGCCTAAACTGATCTGCAGCTCTGTCGTTCTCAAAACACTTGGAGGCGTAGTAGTCGAACATGACGGTGTCACAAGGTGATCGAGTCCAACAAATAGACGCAGTCGAGGCAACTGAGCCAGCAATCACGATGGACACGCTCGAGAACGAATATAAAACGTATTCTCTGGTCTTGGCTGCTACCCTGGCAAATACCACATCGAATTGAACACAGGAGCACAGCCTGTCATCGACCCTCCAAGACGGGTGCCGCAGGCTCTGCACGAACCTCTACGAAGAAGCACAAGGCGTCATCATCGTAGTCGACGAACCAACCGACTGGGTGAATAGCCTCGTCATAACGGAGAAGCGGGACGGGTCTCTTCGTCTGTGTTTAGATCCAAAATATATGAATAAGAACATTCGCAGAGAACACAGATTCCGACGTTTACAGAAATCAGTACGCAGTTGGGCAGTGCACGATTATTCACCATTCTCGACCAGAAGGACTCGTACTGGCAGGTGAAGTTGGACGAAGACAGCTCATTACTATGCTGCTTCAACACCCCATTCGGGCGATATCGTTTTGTTCGAATGCCATTCGGAATCACCAATGCTAGCGAAGTTTTGCAAAAGTGGACGTATAAAACGTTTGGTGACATTCCTAATGTTCACATCGTTGCAGATGACATGCTAATTGCAGCGAAGACCGAGGCAGAGCACGACAGCACTCTAAGGAAAGTCATGGAGCGTGCTCGTGGCCGAGGTGTCAAGTTCAACATGAAGAAGACGCAATTGAAAAAATCCGAAGTCTTCTACATGGGGACGATGATCTCAGCTGACAACATGCGACCCGATGATGCGAAAATAAAAGCGATCGTGAGTATGCCAGAACCCACAGACAACGATGGAGTTCGACGTCTCATAGGCATGCTGAACTATCTGTCGCCATATATACCGAACAAAGCCGCGATCATCAGACCACTGTGTGCACTACTCAAGGACTGTGTACCGTGGGTATGGTTGCCTGAGCATATGGCTGCCATGAACAAAGTGAAACTGATTCTCAGCGAGAAACCGGTTCTCAAATTGTACGATCCATAGCTACCAGTCACGATACAAGCAGACCCTTCATCTAAGGGTCTAGGTGCATCCTTGCTGCAAAACTCTCAGCCAGTCGCGTACGCGTCTCACGCCTTGACGGACACTGAAAGCAGATACGCACAAATTGAAAAAGAACTGTTGTGTATCGTGTTTGCAGAAAGCAGGAAGGTTCCACCAGTACATCTATGGGCGCGACGTGGAGATGCAGAGCGATCATAAATCGTTTGAGACGATCACGAGAAAGCCGCTACACAATGCGTCACAGCGTCTTCAACTGATGATGCTCCGAATGCTGCGGTACAATCTGTCTATTCGATACATACGAGGGTCTAAAATGTACATTGCTGACACCCTGTCACGTGCATTCTTGTCAACAGACTCGCAGCTAGAGTACAACATGGAGATGAGAATACACTCCGTCTCTAAGTACTTCCCAGCTACGCCACAGAAGCTTCAATCACTGAAGGATGCGTCACTGAGCGATGACGTGCAGAACCAGAACAGGCGATACGTTGTGCATGGCTGGCAGAAATACAAAGACAACGCGTCTCCACAACTACATGCATATTGGGGAATCCGAGATGAGATCCACTGTGAGGATGATTTGCTCTTCGCGGGTGAGAAACTCGTAGTGCCCAACGCAACCAGAGGCGAGGTGTTGTCAAGGTTACACGAAGGTCACCTGGGCATAGAAACGTGTAGCGCTAGGACTCGTGAGATCAGGTACTGGCCCAACATGTCTGCTGACATCGAGGAAACAGTAGCCCAGTGTGCTACTTGTGCAACATTCAGGAGGCAGAACAACAAACAACCGATGATCCCTCATGAAGTACCTGATCGACCTTGGGCAAAGGTCGGCGCAGATATCTTCTCGTTCAAGGACCACAATTACTTAGTAGTCGTTGATTACTTCTCAAAATTTCCAGAGGTAGAGCAAGTCACCTGCAAAATTGCAAATAGCGTCATCTCTGTACTAAGGCAAATCTTCGCACGACACGGAATACCAGAAACGATGATATGTGACAACATGCCGTTCCTGAGTCACGTGATGGCGGGCTTTGCTACTGAGATGGGATTCAAGATCGTCACCAGCAGTCCGAGGTACGCGCAGTCCAACCGCCAGAGCGACAAGTTTGTGGACATCGTGAAATCGTTTATGCGCAAAGCGCACGAGGAAGGACGCGACTTCTGGATGTCTCTCCTGCAATACCGGAACACTCCAATCACAGGAGCGCCGACCTCGTCTGCTCAACTGTTAATGAGTCGGCAACTGAGAGACAGAATGACGAGTACATCGAACACACTGCAACCAGCCGTAGTTACCGATGGCAGATCAACCCTGAGACGACGACAAACACGTCAAAAGCGCTTCTACGACCGGGTCACGACGACACGCGCATCACATCGAATTGGAGGCAATGTACGCGTGCGCCTACACAACACGTGGGACCGCGCCATTGTCACTGGAGTGTGCGACACCCCGAGGTCGTACGTCATCACCACTGAGGATGGCGGCAGCTACCGGCGAAATGAGAGGGTTCTCAACAAGTCGAGAGAGGTCACGCACGTCACGCCTCCGGAGTCGATGGAGCGTGACGACCGTGTTGATGACCTACGCACGGCCGAGCCTCGACGAGCGGTCGACAGTCCAACGGACAGTCCTGCTATCTTGCGATCACCACTAGCTGCCGAGCCAGGTACCCAACCACTCGTCGCGGGCTAGTAAGCGAACTTTCTCATTCTCTAACGCAGCCGAGGCGAGGCTCCCGCTTGAAGTTAAAGTCACGACGGCAGCAGAACTTTGATATGGGCGTTATGTAAATTCTTGAACAATGTTATTGTTCAGAATTTGGACTTCAACATGTTACAGTTAGTGTTAGTAGTTACAGAAAATAAGTTTGTCTTACAGTAGTGTTTATGCCCATATTTGACTTTGGCGTTTAAAAGGCTATCTTTAATAGTAAGCCTAGTCTATACTTAGTTTTGCAGTTTATCTTCTATTTTAATAAAAGGGGGTGTGACATATGGAATTATATGGTGACCCCTAGCGATCATCAGTGTACTAATGTCATTTATGTTATTAGCCTATCAATAAATAGCAGGTGTGTGTGCCGTGACCCCTACAATGGCGTGTTGTTATGTTGAAATAATCGCAGCCTATTACAAACACAAGATTACGCTGTCAAATATACAGTTGCAATGACGTAACAAGTCGTAAAGACAACACTCACGTTGCCCAGCCAACCACTTGTTCATACCACTGCGCAATTGTTCATTTTGAATTTATAATCACATTGTGGCAGTGGTGATATGCTGAGTGGCGCCACTGTCGGTAGTGTTGTTGATTTTTTTTGGTATTCAGTAATACCGAAGATAACACATTAAAGCACACCAAAGAACAGTTATTTCCAATGTGGTCCTTTTGGTTTTTAAGAGTGTCCTTCTCTAGAGTTAGTGAGTTCATCACAGGTTTTTTTTCAATTCCCTGCATGGGATATTTTGCTTCCCCTGGCATAGACACCAGCTAGAAGGGACTAACGGCTTTTACTGTCTCTTCCGAAAGACATTGTGCTGTAGCTCATTGTAGAAACACGCACACATAACGTTGCTAGCAACTGTACGTGTAATAACTACGAATGACCCTTCGTATCTATTACATATACGCACAATAATTGTTAGCCAGTGTTTTCTACGATTGTTCCAAGTTACGTAAATGGTCCCTGCCATATTTGTGTATATACACGAATAACAGTAAAACAGTATCATGTATAAAATAACCCAAAGGATAACCCATAATATGACACCAAAATACACTTATTTCTAATGTGGTCCTAAAAAAAGCCATATATCACCATGAGAAAAAGGCAACTTAAACTAAATATAAACAACTATAAGAAAGTTATTGTTATACACGTGGCTGCCGTGCTTTCGTATGGTCTTCATAAAGCACGTTATTGGTAAGTTATAACACCATAATTGGTATACGGTGCTTTATTGATAGTCTTCGGACTAGTGCTGAGGCACATCAGCAGCGGATCCAGGGGGGTCTTAGGGGTCTGAAGACCCCCCAGGCCACGAAGGGGGGTCTTAGACCCTCCCGTGTCCGTGGCAAATATTACACGCACGCCTCTATAATAACATTAGACGAGATACCTCTTTGAATGGCAGCAACCTCGACTAGTCCGCCCCAGGGCATGTCCACCAACCGGCTTTTATTCCGTGCCGTTGCAGAATTTAGTAATTTCGGTCACACGATTAAGTCACATGACCATCAAACTACATACAGCGCAGTGTTCGAAATGACCACTGACTATTGGGGGTCCCTCAAAAACAAATCTTCTTTTCAGGCACTATAATGGCTAGTAATGCCTATTTTTGTGAAAAAAAACTTGCTTGCTATCATAGCGACTTTTATTTCGACCTGTAGTTATTTTACCACCTTAGATTGAATGCACTTGTCGCTCTGAATAAGAGCGCCTGCTAAATGACTAAAGTGTAAATTGTTATCTAGACCATTGTTACTGGAGTAATGCGCTTGCAGAAACAGTGCTATGTAATTCTGAGAAGTAAAATGCCAAGGTAAAATGTGCCTCAACTAGATATTCATTGGTGGCATTACTGCAGACACCCAACAGATGGCGCCCTTAACCACAGAACACGCACTCATCAATGATATGAGTGGAATGATTTAAGATGTTTTAACAGAGATTAACTGAATGACAATAGAGTGACCTGTATGAATCAGCTAAACTACCAATATGATGATGTCGAGTCATGCAAAAACCGTCAAGTTCTGCGAAAGCTGTCGAGTTCTTGGTGCGATATCGATCGAGTTCTGCGAAAACCATCGAGTTCTTGTTGCGAGATCGATCGAATTCTGCGAACACTGTCGAATCTGCGAAAACCGTCGAGTTTTAGCACAGACGAACCAGAGTAGCCTCAAACGCAGCAACAGGTGCAACAACGGAAGGGTAATTACATAGGTACTACGATGAAATGTGGGACCCCACAAGCTTACATTTTTCTTTGTTATGGGAGGCCCCTCTTGCCTTACGGCAGGACCCCCCAGAACCCCTCATTTCGAACACTGATGCAGCGGGAAACTGACGTCCACGAGTTGCTGACTGGAAAGTTGTGAACTAGAAAACTTATTTTGGTGACTGAAAATATTTTTTTTTCGATCAAATTTCAGTACTTATAAGTGGCATTGGTCAGACATTCAAAGTGCTCAGTAAGGCTGTAATATCAGAGATATTGTTTGGATCTTGCGTTGTTGCTCTATCCAGTGTCAGTGCTATTTAGTTGCCGCCCACCAAATATGTCTCTGTGTTGGGGCACGTCCGCCTATGTGCTGCGGGGCAAGTTCGCCCCTTGGGTATCTGATGTTAAATGCTCAGGATCACTTGTGAACATAAACACACTAACATACACTCTAATAAAGACTTCCAATTGTCCAGTTTGGTGTTATTTTCTAGTAAAAAAGTGACGAAACCAGATTTTATTTCACCATTTTCTAGCCGATGCAGTGCCAAACGTAGTTTTTTGTTTGCCTGGTTTATTTCATAGATACCACAGCATTTGTGATGACTTTAAGTTTGTAACAATTGTGTGTCACAAACATGACGTTTTTTGACATAAAAATAAGACAAAACTGCACTGTTCTTGTGTATTTGCCGCTTAAAGTACGTGTGGGGCGAACTTGCCCCGGCCCCTGGGCGGACTTGCCCCGACATGAGGCAAGTCTGCCCATGCTTGGGTAGGTCTACCAAGAGTCAGATTTGGATATTGGTTTGTAACAGTTTTGGCATTTGTTAACAGCACAAATGTGGACAAGATATCTTCGTTCAATTTAAGGTCGAAACTGATCCTCTAGCTCTACAAATAGTCTCCAGACCTATTAGAGTGTCCATGGGGACGGACTAGTCCCGGTCTTCCCTATATAGGCCTACATCGGAACTAGTGTCAATGTAAAGACTGAAGTATTAGCAGCCGGCTAATATTAACCCTTATGAAAGTAGAACGACACATGTGTTCCCCCCGGTTCGTAACTAGAATGACATGACTACGACTGACTGAGACCCCCCTGCCTAGATCCGCCCCTGCACATATCAATGGCAGCGTAAACTTCAGGTTCATGTGCTTCTACAAATTAATAATATTTAAAAAATATGCAAACTAATCATATTACAAAAATACGCACCTGGTTCTGCTTAGATTAGAATGATGAAACAGATCCCCACGAACGAATCTGTTGCGGTGAGTAGTAGGCAATTTTATTGACGCCCGGCACTTCCGGCAACAAGTTAAACTTGCTTTCTGTTTACGGATAACGGTGTGTGGGGCCCCTTTCTTTGCGAATACGAATGTCATAGCTTCGGCCGGGAACAGGGTGGTTGTCTGGGAGTTTAGCGAGTATGCTCGATGGATACCATACGACATTACCGCCCTGCCAGCGTGGACACAGTCAGTCGACATAACCGCCCTGCCAGAGAGGACACAAACAGTCGACATAACCGCCCTGCCAGCGAGGACGCAGGCAGTCGACATAACCGCCCTGTCAGCGAGGACACAGGCAGTCGACATTACCGCCCTGCCAGCGAGGACGCAGGCAGTCGACATAACCGCCCTGCAGCGAGGACACAGGCAGTCGACATAACCGCTCTGCCAGCGAGGGCGCAGGCAGTCAATATAACCTCTCTGCCAGCGAGGACGCAGGCAGTCGAAATAACCGCTCTGCCAGCGAGGACGCAGGCAGTCGAAATAACCGCTCTGCCAGCGAGGACGCAGGCAGTCGAAATAACCGCGCTGCCAGCGAGGACGCAGGCAGTCGAAATAACCGCTCTACCAGCGAGGACGCAGGCAGTCGAAATAACCGCTCTGCCAGCGAGGGCGCAGGCAGTCGAAATAACCGCCCTGCCAGCGAGGACGCAGGCAGTCGAAATAACCGCCCTGCCAGCGAGGACGCAGGCAGTCGAAATAACCGCCCTGCCAGGGAGGACGCAGGCAGTCGAAATAACCGCTCTGCCAGCGAGGACGCAGGCAGTCGAAATAACCGCTCTGCCAGCGAGGACGCAGGCAGTCGAAATAACCGCTCTGCCAGCGAGGACGCAGGCAGTCGAAATAACCGCTCTGCCAGCGAGGACGCAGGCAGTCGAAATAACCGCTCTGCCAGCGAGGACGCAGGCAGTCGAAATAACCGCTCTGCCAGCGAGGACGCAGGCAGTCGACACAACCGCCCTACCAGCGAGGAGGCAGGCAGTCGTCACAAACGCCCTACCAGCGAGGAGGCAGGCAGTCGACACAACCGCCCTACCAGCGAGGAGGCAGGCAGTCGACACAACCGCCCTACCAGCGAGGAGGCAGGCAGTCGTCACAAACGCCCTACCAGCGAGGAGGCAGGCAGTCGACACAACCGCCCTACCAGCGAGGAGGCAGGCAGTCGTCACAAACGCCCTACCAGCGAGGAGGCAGGCAGTCGTCACAAACGCCCTACCAGCGAGGAGGCAGGCAGTCGTCACAAACGCCCTACCAGCGAGGAGGCAGGCAGTCGTCACAAACGCCCTACCAGCGAGGAGGCAGGCAGTCGTCACAAACGCCCTACCAGCGAGGACGCCGGCAGTCGACACAACCGCCCTACCAGCGAGGAGGCAGGCAGTCGTCACAAACGCCCTACCAGCGAGGACGCAGGCAGTCGACACAACCGCCCTACCAGCGAGGAGGCAGGCAGTCGTCACAAACGCCCTACCAGCGAGGAGGCAGGCAGTCGACACAACCGCCCTACCAGCGAGGACGCAGGCAGTCGACACAACCGCCCTACCAGCGAGGAGGCAGGCAGTCGTCACAAACGCCCTACCAGCGAGGACGCAGGCAGTCGACACAACCGCCCTACCAGCGAGGACACAGACAGTCGACATAACCGCCCTACCAGCGAGGACGCAGGCAGTCAACATAACCGCCCTACCAGCGAGGACGCAGGCAGTCAACATAACCGCCCTACCAGCGAGGATGCAGGCAGTCAACATAACCGCCCTGTCAGCGAGGAGGCAGGCAGTCGACATAACCGCCCTACCGGCGAGGAGGCAGGCAGTCGACATAACCGCCCTGCCAGCGAGGACGCAGGCAGTCGACATAACCGCCCTATCAGCGAGGACGCAGGCAGTCAACATAACCGCCCTGTCAGCGAGGACGCAGGCAGTCGACATAACCGCCCTATCAGCGAGGACGCAGGCAGTCAACATAACCGCCCTGCCAGCGAGGACACAGACAATCGACATAACCGCCCTGCCAGCGAGGACGCAGGCAGTCGACATAACCGCCCTATCAGCGAGGACGCAGGTAGTCGACATAACCGCCCTGCCAGCGAGGACACAGACAATCGACATAACCGCCCTGTCAGCGAGGACGCAGGCAGTCGACATAACCGCCCTATCAGCGAGGACGCAGGTAGTCAACATAACCGCTCTGCCAGCGAGGACACAGACAATCGACATAACCGCCCTGTCAGCGAAGACGCAGGCAGTCGACATAACCGCCCTATCAGCGAGGACGCAGGTAGTCGACATAACCGCCCTGCCAGCGAGGACACAGACAATCGACATAACCGCCCTGGCAGCGAGGAGGCAGCCAGTCGACACAACCGCCCGGGCAGCGAGGAGGCAGGCAGTCGACATAACCGCCCTACCAGCGAGGAGGCAGCCAGTCGACACAACCGCCCGGGCAGCGAGGAGGCAGGCAGTCGACATAACCACCCTACCAGCGAGGAGGCAGGCAGTCGACAGAGCAACGAGTAACTTGCCAGTGATTCGCCCGCTCCTGGGGAGTCTATCCATCAATGCTGGTGAGACTCCCTTACAAGAACTGCTGGATATTCTGGGTTGGTTATTCTGCATTAGTACTATACCATGCACGCAGTCACACACGCCGCCATCACTCACTCACTCACTCACTCACTCACTCACTCACTCACCCACCCACCCACCCAACCACCCAATCACTCACTACGCTAGAACGATGAGTAACTGTTTTGGAAAGAATAAGTTTGTTCAAATGATTTCATTTGATTTGTGTCATTTAGACGAGGCAACTGATGTTAAATGTATACATTAAGTTATTCATCAGCCTAGTGATGTGTGCATTGCAATTGGATAAACTTAGCAGCATGAAGTGACAAATTATGACCTATACAATGTGATGTAAACACGCAGGCACACACGCCAGTTCGATTTTAATTCATCTCTTTTCAGAATAATTTCGCGAAAACGAAGTGATCTAATATCCACCTCGAAATGCTAGATCGTTTGTGTAATTTAGTTAAATAACTGGACAAAGTATTATATTATTTTTGATCGGATCGCAATTTACCCGATCTAACGATCAAAGTAAATTCTTTTGACGATACGCGCTCTTTTATAAAAACAAACTCCGCATAATACGTAAACTATTCATACAGTAAATATTTGAGCAGCAACGAACCCGATTCGTGTTTGGTTAAAGAATTGAGGGGGAGTTTTAAAATAATTATCACATCATGACGCCTGTTTTTTTTTGTCTGCTAGCCGACCTGCGTTCGACTCTACTAGAGGACACGCGAATATGTGTGCGGAGAACGGCTGTCGCGGAGGACGTCACCAAGCTGTACAGCGGTGACGAGATGCCGGACATTGTCACACACAACATCCACGTTACATTCAAAGATGAAATGGGACAAGATGCTGGCGGAGTGACGCGGGACTGTCTGGCAACCTACTGGCGGCAGACCCTGGAAGAATGGTTTCATGGGGAAAACGCGAAGGTTCCTTGTGTGCCCGCAAGTAGATTTGGTGAAGCAGAAACTACATTCTTGGCAGCCGGCAGAATCCTTGTACATGGTCTCATCCTAACCCGGGCTATGCCAATACAGTTAAGTTAAGTTCGGCGTTCGTACTATCTGCATGTCGACCGAACTCCCCACCGTCGGACGACCTGCTGATCAACAACCTGATGGACTTCGTGTCACCACCAGAAGCACTGGCGCTACGCAAGGGTCTGGCATGCGAAAGTATGAAAACATCAGATATTAAAAAAGCAATATATAGTACTACTAGCATTTCCAATACTTGTCTATTACGCACGAAGTACTGTAGATATTTGTTCCAAATGCATTGCTCGAAATTATATCAGCTTTTCAATCAAATAATGTGTGTAATCCCGTTTTACAAATACAAATATGTTGCAGGTGACAGATATATTTACAATCATTTGTATTATGTACTTATGGGTATTATAGCTAAGGCGATAGTCCTCTGTCATCCCCAGAAACGTCATCTTTGAAATAACACTTAACACAATGTAATAATTTTATACAAAATTCACTGTGTGTATGGCATACTTTTGTACGGTGTATATTATTTGAAAGCAACGCTGAATCTGGCATAACTATTGCTTAGCACGACTATAACGTAACTATTTGGATACTAATTACATCGCGTACTTTCCAGGTAAGTTTGAGGAAGACCTTGCAGACCAACTGCTTGACATCTTCGCCAAATACGACATGAGTGTTCGGTCAACCACTGCCAACCTCAAGAGGCAACTGCTAAGCCTAGCACGGGTCGAGCTGGTCGCGAAGCCGTGCCATTATGGCCAGGTGATGATGCGAGGAGTACCTGAACTTTGGCGGAGATCGCTGATAGACAATATGAACGAGGCGAGACTGCAGGCTCTCTACACCAGCCTACAGCCAACAACAGAGAAGGTGCTGAAACTGCTACAGACGGAGAAAGATGAGGACTTCCTGACAAACCAGGAGAGCCGCATACTTCTATGGATGAAGGATTTTGTCCGGTGCCTGGACGATACGAGACTTCACCAGTTCCTCCATTTTGTGACTGGCACAATCACAATGCCGCAGGTGCCAATCGTCATCAGCATCAACTCCCGAGTAGGCCTTAATCGCACCCCCAGGGCACACACCTGTGGTCCAGTACTTGAAATAAGTACTGCTTATGCATCGATTCAGCAGTTCAAACAAGAAATGAACGCTGTCATAAGCTCACCAGAAGCCATGGTAATGAACATAGCGTAAGCTGCCACTCTGAGCATGTGCATCTGTTCTTTTACATTCACCGTAAGATCACAAACGAACCCGTGTGATTATCGACGTCCGCTAGTTCGTCACGCATATTCAAAAAGAGCTGGACGTGCAAACTGGGATTGATTGGATTTATGTGACTTGCGCAGTTGACCGCACACAGCTAACGCGTTCGCGAGTGTTGCTCTTCTGGCCTGTTCTTAACTAATGGTCTATTGTTTGCGTGTCATCTCACACACTTGTCCAGAGACTTGTTAGAAACGGACAAAACCCTAAAGCATTTCTCCTACGTCCACAAGGCCATCACATTTAAGGAAATCCGAGCAAAACTTACGAGTAAACCAGGAGCCAGCTCTTCCGGATTTTGTTAAATTTCATGGTCTTATGGGTGTAGGAGAAATTCCTTGCGGTTTTATGCATTTTGAACAATGTTTTTTTTGTATTACGTGGTAGGGCACGCGTTTGTCAAATGATCATCAATTCAAAACACGCCCCAACAGAGATTCTTGCGAATATTTCAGTTGTCTTGAGATATCCAATGTACCACAGTTTGCACGATGAGCTCCGTTTGAGCATGCGCGGCAAACCAGCGGACGTAGATAGTCTTACGGGTTCTTTTGCGATTGTACGGATTTATGTTACAAGTCTTACGGGTGTGGACCACTCAAGGTTGGCACATATGCTAAATCATTGCTGTTTTCACTGAAACGAGAACAATATGGTAATCCCGGTCCGTCCGTTACGCTTGATTGATTTATGCGGCATGTCAGGCGGACCGGGATAGCACATACAGTATGGAAATATTTTGCTTTGTTAATTATTTTTATATATTATATATATATATATATATATATATATATATATATATATATATATATATATATATATATTATTGTAACCACATGGCTCCTCAGAAGGCTGCAAGCACGCACGCACGCACGCACGCACGCACGCACGCACACACATTTACATTCATTAGTCACACCTGCAAGACAGCCCAGACAGCTTCAGTCATCTACTTTTCGTTGCCAGTGTTGAGACAAACGTCGTAACTGGAGCTTTCTCAGTTGCTGCACCAACTTGGTTGAATTAACTTCCTTTTAGCGTCTAGTCGGCAGGATATATATTGCAATATTTTGCCGTCAACTAAAAACCCACCAGTTTAAACTCGCTTATCCTCCATAGCTGATTAGCAGATCCTGGGATTGCTAACCGATTAGAAATTGTCTAACATTACTGTTTGGTGCGCAGCTGAGCTTGGATTTCCGGAGGATTTTAGCGCAATAGAAGTTTTTATATTGCATTGTGTTATGTTGGCGTTCCACGTGACGTTTCCTTCTGGTTCTACGCCCGGTATAAAATCCAACAATCCTCCAAGAACATACCCGGATATATTCTGGGATGCAACAGAATATACAAGGGGGAATATATTCTAAGAGGCTCCAGAATATAGAAAAAGTATTACACTTCTTTTTACCATTTTTCGACAAATTCAATTAGTGTTATGTACTGTATGAATTATGCAAATGTGTGTTTTGTTGAATAAATCCATTCATTCATTCATATTACACATCATGTATTATGACGCAGTGCTTTGTATTTAGTGTTAGGACTTTGAACTGTTCTCAGTACATACATTAAAATAACGAAAAGTAAAAGAAACATGTAGAAGATGCCTTTGTTGTTGTTCATGTTGTTGTTGTTGTAATCAAGACTAATCGCCCAAACCACATTTCCATTAATTTCAGATTAATTTAGTGCACTATATTTCAAAAGCTTCACTTATCGACGAAGTGTGTTTGATGTTTTCACTTTCACAACAAAATTATATACCATACAGCACGATTTTACGATAAAAACCGATCAGATTAAGTACTTTTAATATTGACCATGACTGTGTCACTTTCGCTGTGTCTTAATGACCTGTGATATATTAATAATTGTAGCCTAATGATTTAATCTTACTTTCTGTATACATTTGATAATGGTCGCAATGTATTTATGCTGTTTATTTTTTAGCTAAATGTATAATAATTTATGTAAAGCGCCCTGAGATCATGTTATTTTAAGTGGATTCAGACGCTATATAAATTCCTATTATTATTATTATATCATTAATAACTGGAAGCGCCATCTAGCGAACATCAAGCGAATCATCATATTGATGACGACATACGTGACGTAACGACACTGGTTGACAATTGACCACCCAGTTAGCCAATTAGACGTCCCGAGAAAAACACCAAGGGAGCCGAAATCGGGCATAAAAATACGCCAAACAAGCGAGTCAAACAGTCAACTAATTGTAAGTGAATAATTCGCCAAAAACGCATATCATGAAATGTCTCGCAACGATCGTAATTATTATGGAACAATTGAGGAAAATGCAACTTGCTACCGCGCGTAGTTTTAGAAGAATGATTGCAACAAAATTATATTGGCAAAGCAATGCTCAAAGAATCGGCAGTATTTTGGAAATAATCTGCCATCATGTCTCGCGTCGACTTCGCTGGATATCGAAATGAAGCGTACACTGCAAGAATTGGTTGACCTTTGTATCGCCTGCTTTTATCAACCAGTTGTTTTATTATACAATACCAATAATACTATCTGGAACGCTCTAAAAACAACCGCCGGATAAGAAAAACATGGGGAAAAAGTTACACATTTGCATGGCAAGTAAACGGAAGACCTACCAAACGCACATCCTACCCACCATACTCGACCGAGACCATCACGTGGAAACAACCTTTCCGGAATACGATGTAGGTTTTCCAAATGAACATTATGATATGGATGACAAATCGTAGACTACGCGACAAAGCACCCACATAGAAATGTGCCGAATCACTGGCATAACACCAATTGTGGATGAAGTTCGTAAACTGAAGTCGTCCGGACACATGAGAAGAAGCAGCCTTCCAGTCGAGGCCGTCTACGAAGGCATGATGGAAGGTAGGAATAAAGAAGAATAGGAAGGCAGTAAACAAGACGGAGCGACGACATAAAGGAGTGGACGAAGCTAGGGTGGAATTCATCGAACACGAAACGTCGGGTAGTGTGGAAAATCACGTGCAATGGGTGACGCTTCCTGCAAAAGCGGAAAATATATTTAGAGAGAGGGAGGGAGTGAGGATGGGAGGGAGAGAGAGAGATTTTTTAATTGGCTTTCCGCGACATCAAATACACCAAACACACTTAATTTGTGTACGCACATCAATTACAGATCAACATGGAGAGACGCCTGTTCGCGGCCCTCGTCATTGGCGCGCTGCTGACGCTGCAGACGACAAACGCGGCGCGGCGGGAACTGCGCGACCTGCGGCACCACAGCGCCACGATCCTGCGCCGTCTGTCGAGACTGCTTCCGCCCGAGACAATGGCGGCGTCTCACGACGAGACACGTCTCTTGTTCTGCGCCAACGACGCGGAAGGTGGTTGAATTAAAGCGAAACAAAAGTCGTGGTCATATGCACCTATACCTATAACAGTTAATGAAACATAACCGTTTGCAACTGCAATCAAGAATATCACGCCAGTGGATTACTAGGAACACCTTGTTGAACACAGAGCAGCTAGTTAGATTGAGCGTTTGAGTTGCTTCCGATGGTCCATCGATTTTGGTCGAAGGCACTTAATGTTTTTCACCGGAAGTCGAACTACCACGCGCTTATTTGTCGCCCAATTTGACCGCAATCTCACACTTTTAAAAAAAAGTGTAAGAAAACCACTAGCGTGATATACTTGATTGTAATTGCAAATGTTTAGCTTTTAATGCACAGCTCCAAAACCATGACTTCTGTTTCACTAACCCTTTTCACTCCGTGGCGGAGCATAGGCCATTAACGACTCCTTTCCACCGGACACGGTTCTGGGCTTGCGTTTCCATCTATTACATCCTGCTTTTGCTACGCCTGCTTCGACTTCTCTTTTACATTGAGGGTTCCATGTGAGTGCCCGTCTTGTGTTGTGATGGCTTCCTGGGAGTATGACATATCCAGCTCCACTTTCTCCTTTTCGTTTGATGTTCAGTTGGTTCTTTTTTTGTTATTTCCCATGGTGTTCTATTGCTAATATCCATATTTGTTTTCCATAGGCGATTATGCTAACATTTGTTTTAGTCATGTAGGCAAAATAACGATTGGGATTTTATCGCAATGGCACGAGTTGTTCTACGTCATATCGTTTATTTGCCGCAGGGGTTTCGTGAAATCTTTTTTAAAAAACAATTCGAGAAAATTCACTCGTGGGAAGATTTCGTTTACATACCAGTATGCAGGGGAATGCCTTGATGTTGTCAACCAGCCATCAGAAATGTTAACCTATGACCAGCATCACTTTTGTAGTCCTCAAATATGCTAGTTGATACCGTCTCAAAATCGCTGGCGCTTTATTCGTATGATACGGACCCGGAAGTGAAACTTTGATCTATCCCCAGGTTGGCGCCGTGCCAGACGCGAGGACAGACAAAATCAGACGCTGTGCCAATGCACTGTCGGAGACGACTGGATCGGTCAGGGTTTCTGCTGACCGCCCTAGTGACGGAAAAGCAAGCCGTGTGATACCGTCAGCACTGACAACGGAATCAGCTGCCGTCTATGATGACGTCAGGAATAAAATCTTCCCCCGGCTACATAAATACTACCGCCATTTTGAATCAGCTCCAGGCTACAAAAATATCGCAGATTTTTTACATATCGCCATTACCGTTTGCTACACAAGTGAACCACTAGACACGTATAAGTATAATTTATAGCAAGTGTGTGATCTTGGCCACATACCAGTGGTAATATGTGGCGGAATATATGACTGCGATGGACCTCACCCTGATCTCCTGTCAGTTGCACCACAAGAAAATGTGCAATTTCCATCGGTTAACTTATACGGAGCTAGGCGGGGTTTCGTATACTTAAAATCTCTAAATTCTATGATTTTTTTTAGTTCGATGTACATATACATAAAAATTGCTAAATTTAACGTTCTAAACTTTATGTTATTATATTAATCTTCATTGTCATATATAGTTTAAAACCAGACTAACAGGCAAATAAATCACCCGAAAAGAATATTTGTTGGTCTTTTATTGCCTTACAGCGACACACACGCACACACAATATATATATATATATATATAATGTATTATATGTGGCAAAACTGGCGTTAAGTATTCAAGCCCAGAAATCAAATTAATTTTCTCATAGCAAAGTGTATGTTCCCGCAGTGCACAATATCCTCGCAAACATTCTAATTCCATATTCCCAGTACGCATTATATATTTGGGGACATACAGGCCAAAACTAAAACGCTACATACGGGGTATATTTCTTATGCACAATCGACGCACGCCCTCAAAATACTCCTACCAATGCACAATACATAACAAGTATAACCATATCTCGCACGTCCATAAAATATAATACTCTTCACTGGTTTCTTGCAAGTCAGGACAACTACCGACTACTACATTAAATATCCTGCTGCCCTTAAACATCGTAGACATCCGCATTATTCTTAATGTTACTCTAGTAAACCCTTAATAGGTTACACGAACATACATACACGAACATACATACAATTGCGACGTGAACACAATTACGTCAAAAACAACGTCCGATGCATGGTTTATCGGGGCAATTGTAACGTTCTGAGTATGCAGTTTGTAGATTGTATAGGTAACCAAAGTCATTGGCTTTAAATCATCGCAAAACACCAAGCTATCTGGGATAATAATAGTAATACAGTACATGGGTGGATCCAGACCCTGAAAAAGTGGGGTGCCAAGTTTCCAAGAAAATACACCAGGTGGCAGTTATTTATCCAAATGCATACAGGATACACGCACGCACGCACGCAGCCTCTTTTAAGGCAACCACTTCTGCAAAGATGCATATGCCTTATAAGGTGGAATGGCCTCTCGTGAAAGATGAATTATCATGGGAAAACCTTACATGCTGCATTGCAGGGTGCACACCAACTTTGTGAACATGCTTTGTAGCTTCCCTTGCCACTTTGGGGAGAAATTAAATAAGTTCGTCACTGCTACAACTGACGAAATCATCGCTATCACGTTGCGTGTCTGCGATGCACACGTCCAGTACATGACTGTTTACACGGCTGTTTGGGTTACTGGCCAGTCACACCATTCGCCTTCCTGGCAATATTCACAGCACCAATGCTGTACACGTGATCGTGCATCTTTGTCAAGTTCAAGTCGAACTGCTCGACCTTTATGACGATGGCTGCGCCCGCAACTCCGGAATAACACAAGAGAAACTCCGAAAATTCCCTGCGGATGTCCTGCTCTTTCAGGACAAAGCTTAACTATTGTTTGTCTGATGTGTCACAGACAAAAAACATTTCACATTTTGGATATGGATCTGTTCTAGGTGGTGGCAGTTATGTCGTTCTGTATTATCTACGATGCCTACATAGCTTTATTGTTTTGTGTCGCCAAATGCGTCTGCAGAATCACATCACCGTAATTCCCAGTGTTAGGTGGCATCATAGTGGTGTCTTCTCGGGGGTGACATTCTGCTTTTCACGGGAAACTGCCAACAGTTGCTAACCAGTGGGAATTCACTAACAAATGCATCCACAACAAGAATCCATTTGCGTTTAGTAACAGATACTACGAGGATAATTCACGTAAATCAAAACGACTGGAGGACAAATGGCATAATGAGGGACACCCCTGGATCTGCCCATGCATTTGTATGGTTATAAATGTGTTCCAAGTGCATAAACATGCAATGTGCATGTGTGTGCACGCACACGCGCGTTTGCGTGCGTGCATGCGTGCATGCATATAGTCGTTCAAAGTTAATAAAATTTAAATTTTTTAACTTTTTCAAAATTATTTCTGACAGTATCACCAACAGCCCAAACTCGGCTGCCAGTTGGAGCTGTGCGCAGGTCCGAACGTGACGTCCTAACCAAACCAGTCAGCAATGTGTCCTTGCATCCATTATAACCTTGTGCTAGTCACGCCCTATCCACTGTCGTCACTGTCCTCCGTGATGCCCTGGGCTGCGAGTTCTGCCAACACATTCTTCACATAGTTCGGGTCTGGATACCCGTGGCCAGAGATGTTGGAACCAAATTCCGTCTTATGGTGTATCTCGTTCCAGACCACAGTGTCCTGTTGTCCTGTGGTCACGGATGTCCCGATCGTGAAAGTCAACTTGCGGTCCCATGCTTTCCTCAGCAGTTTCAGTATCTGCGACAGAAAGTTACGGGATGACAATAAAATAGGTTGCATTATTTACTTTATTATACCAACCACTTTGATGCTGAACTTTTTTTTTGCTGAACATTTTACTGCTTTCACCTGACTATTCTACTATCCAATGGAAGAACAGATCAAGTCACATTTAATAAAACATTATTTTGCTTTTGAATTTACTAGGTCTTGCACAATGTGTCTGCAGAATAACATTGTAAAATAGCAGCAAATTTGCTTTCCACTGTAACGTCAGAACCTAACAAGGGTGGATTCGAAATACCCTATAAGTCAGTCAAAGACTATTTAAACCACCATCAAATTTTTATCAATGAAATATGCTGTATTTTGAATCATCAAGTTGGTGTAATAGATAGTAAATTGGGGTTTGCTATAATTAATCCAGGAGAGTTCTTGTCTGTGGCAGTTTTTCACAATTTTCTCAGAACTTTCAGATGTGATTTGCTGAGATTATTCTATTGGACGGCAGTATTCGTCTTGTGCGGAGTGATTCTGCCAATTTTTTTTATGTTACAAGTTTTATCATTACCTTGTTACCATCTTCATTGTCTGGCAAGAAACAATGTCGTGGAAAACCCATGGCATAGTAACGATGTCCAGGGTGTGGATGCCGTGAATCCTGTAACAAAAGATAACCGTGAACATAAAAGGTACGTCCTTATATAGCACGGTATCCAGTCCTTGGGACTACTCAAAGTGCCTTACACTTCACCCCCGGCAGACCTTTTCATTCCAACGCTAACTCAACTTATCTGGGAAGCATTCAACCACGTTGCAATTACTACACAAAGATACAGCCGAGTCAACTGAAGCAATGTGGAATAAACAAATTGACCAAGCTTCGAAACAACAGCAAGAGGATTCAAATCCGGGTTCTCTCATCCGAGAGTCCGATGTTCAAACCTCTAGGCCACCCTGCCCCATTAAATTAAAAGTGCCTCCTCAATTAAATTTTTTTGCTACTCTCATTTCAAATTAATTTTGCGAAAATCCAAACCTACTTAGTATCCACTACAAATTGCTAGTTCGTTTATGCAATCTTTATATATAGTTTTGTTAAATCATCAGACAAACTATTAAATTGCTTAATGCTTGTCCAAGCATTAAGTGAAGTGAAGATCGAAATGCTAAAAAATCATGACTTTCACCCTTTGTGAAATTTCGTAATTTATCATGTGACCAATGAGAGGACTGAAGTCACGCCCATGATCAGCATTGACCCACACAGTGTTTACCATTTTGGATATCCACTATTTTGATCCTTACCAGATCTAACGACCGAAGTAAATTATTTCAATGATTTGAAAAAAATAGGCATTTTTTTATTAAAGCGACTATGAATGTTAAATAAACTATTCGCACACTACATATCTGGACACCAATGAACTGGATTTGCAATAGGCTAAATCAGTTGAGGAAGCAGTTTTAAAAGTAGTGGTATTCTGCACAAAATAAACAAATATGTTTAGTCAGCGCAGCTGACTTATATTAACATAAAGGAAATGTTTGCACTTTGAATTGGCAATCAACTTTTATTACAAGGCCAGCAGCATAGAGACTACAACCTTAATGCTTTAGAGCAACCATAGACAACACAGTCAAGTCTCTGATAAAGACGTTAGTAACAATAAGGAAATTATAAGGCAGAAACATACTACGATCATTCATACACGTTATTTTAGAATGTTTGCCCTGTGACTCTACCCACACAATACCTGTTGGCCAGGATGAAAGGAGTATTCAATCACAATCGTGCCACAGCCATAATGTCCAGGAAGTGATTGTGGCATTGTATATGTGTTCATAGTACCATCTGGACAACAGCCCATCTTCTGACCATAGATTGTCTTGCATATAGGACACTGCATACTACAATCCTGCAATTGAAAATTAGTCCATTTTAAGATTAGTAACCCATCGCTGAAGTCAGAATACAAATGAACTGTGTGTGTGTGTGTGCGTGCATGCGTGCGTGTGTGTTTGTGTGTGTGTTTATATGCGCATGCAGGGTATATGTTAAAACAGGTTACCTTTGAACATAAAAGTTAGACTATTAAGACCCCATGAATGTCAAATTATTGAGCATAACTGTACGTTAAAAGCATGTTTATGAGTGTTTCATAAAACATAAATTCTAGTGTACAATAAACATATGTGAAGAAAACGGTTGCAAGTTTAATGTACATAATGACTGCGATTCAACTGTGTAATGCCACAACAACACTCGCTCTGTGCAAATATAAAATTACACAACCCGTTATTAAACAACCCGTTATTAAACAACCCGTTATTAAACAACCCGTTATTAAACAACCCGTTATTAAACAACCCGTTATTAAACAACCCGTTATTAAACAACCCGTTATTACTTTGTTAAAGTAATCATGATTCAAGTATCTTCTGTAATGAACTTACAGACTTCAGATTACTACTTCTCTTATTTGATTACACACAAAATCTATAGAAAGTGGTTTGACAACACTAGAAACCAGGAGACCAAATAGAAGTTTTTTAAATAGTGAATGGTTATAAGGATATTGAAAGGAATATGTTCTTCAAACTTAAAGAAGGAGAGAGGACACAAAGCAGCATTAGTTAAGAAACAGTGCAGGTTGGACATGAGAAAGTACTCATTCTCACAGAGGGTGATAAATGAATGGAACAAACTGTCAAATGATTGTATTAATGCTACAAATGTGAATATATTTAAAAATAAAATTGACAGATATCTGATAAGGGTGGGCTATATGTGCTCTCCCTCCTTGTTCCCTGCAGTACAGGGGTGAGGGTCAGGTAAAGTATTGTCAAGCCACTCTTTTCGTTGTTTCTTTCCATAGTTCTTTCCCCTCTCTCCATCTTTCATCCTCCCCGATCTTCTGATATCCCTCCTCACGCAGTCCTCCCATCTCAGCTGTGGCCTTCCCCCTTTCCTGTGTCCTTGGTGTTTTTTTTTAATGAAATTCAAATAGTAATATCCCCATGATAAGACCATGTGTAGTTTTTATCATTTTATTATAATAAAGAGTCTCTTTAGCGACAAAATGTTACCTCAAACACATTTGTGCTATCATTATTAGTGATGTAAGGATTTTTTTAAAAGCACCCTTATGAATAACCATGATAAGACCACGTGTAGTTTTTATCATTTTATTATAATAAAGAGTCTCTTTAGCGACAAAATGTTACCTCAAACACATTTGTGTTATCATTATTAGGGATGTAATGATTTTTTTAAAAGCACCCTTATGAATAACTCCAATTTGTGTACACCGTGGAAATTTATCTTTGGTCACTCCTAGGGTTAAAACACATTATGCATGATACAGTTACCTTGACGCCTGTCTTGTACATGGCATACAAACATGATACAGTTACCTTGACGCCTGTCTTGTACATGGCATACAAACATGATACAGTTACCTTGACGCCTGTCTTGTACATGGCATACAAACATGATACAGTTACCTTGACGCCTGTCTTGTACATGGCATACAAACATGATACAGTTACCTTGACGCCTGTCTTGTACATGGCATATAAACATGCCTGATGGAACATGTGTTTGCATTTCTTCAACTCAATGACTATAGGACTGTGGTCAGAATCTGTATAGCCTGATGCGACCGGCAACTTCTCACAGCAAATACAGCACTCCTGAAGAGAAACAACCAACCACATTCGCCAACACAAACACACAATTGCTAACCAATGAAAATCATTGTACATTCCCTTTAAACGTTTTGTTCCCAGAAGTCATTCTTTAAGCACTGTTTTAAATTTTTCTTAATTAATAATTAATCAATTAATTCACTGATTACTGAGTGTTGAACTACACAGTAGTGTGATCAGTCAAGACTAGACTAGAAGATTTCGATAAACAAATGCACCTGTAACTTTTAAAATATGACAGTGCCAGAGTTAATATAAATGTAAGTTGTATTCATGTGCAGAAATTAATCAGGACTATAATACTAACTTGCTTGAACTGGTGTTAACAACATTTGAAAGGAAAAATTATTTATAACAAATTATTCTGGCAGGACATGATCTGCCAACAACTATTGGAAAATTAAAATAGCATCTGATATGATATAATATGATATGGCATCAACGTGTACAACTTACCTCATCACGAGGTGGTTCTTTCACGGTATTGCTGTATTTCTTCAGTATTTTATGAATGTCACAGTCTGAAATATAGATACAAATATATACAGAAACTGTTAGCCATAAGCATATATCAACTACATCAGAATACTAATTATAAAATGTCTTGTACACTGCTAATTTTAGTTAGTTAATTATTGTAAACACTTAATAAGTAAGAATAACTGTGTTGGAATCAATAAGTGTACCATTTGTATGACACAATTTGTTCTATTTATAATGTGTTGTGTATATACATATATGACAACTTTCAATCCAACTGATTCATTAAAAATATGTGTACTAGTAGACTGCAAAAGTCATGACTTAACATATAATATATGTATGTATAATATATACGTGAAAAACACATTCAAAATGCAGATGCAATTCTCTGCACTTACCCACCGTTAGTAATATGAACAAATCTGCCACTACTTTGCCGAAACCTGACGTATGACTGAAAGGTAAACGTTGTCAGCATTACCATTCTGTTGAGTTGGCTCACGTTGGTGGTTGGCTGGCTGCATGTGTGAGTATGTCGAGCTGGATTTCTTCTTCCTTGTAGATGGCCCCTGACCTCCACTTAGTCCGACTACAAAAATATATTTAATTCAACTTCAGAAGCAGTTAATTACAGTAAACTAACATGAATATATGGGAGTTAGCTATGTCAAGGTCTGACCGACTTCATAATGTCCATTTGACAACACACAAGTGGTGACATATTTGCACCGTCATAATAAATGGAATAACAAAAATTATTTTGGTATGAAGCAAGATATTGCTGAATATAGAAGGGGTGTCTGAGAATTTGGCAATATTGATATATCAATGTGTATTGATGTTAGTGCGACAGTATAAATCGACTACCATGTTCATAATATTATGTATGCTGTGATATTTTAAGTAGATTTTATGGAACCAGGAGTTAAAGACAGCAAATGATTCATGTATGTTTTTGTGAAATTGGTTCAGCAACGGAAGAAGACAAAAACCAAGGGCCAGTAACAGTGTCACTGTCAGCTTCAGACCAGACTTCAGGGACAAAAATTAGAACAACATGTTTGTGTGGATAGGACTGTCTTACTCTATTTTTGAAGTTATGCAGCTAGTAAAATACTCAGCTAATAAAACACTGCACTTCAATGTAGACAACTAATTTTTAACTATTAGAATGTTTACAATACAAACAATTTGTTTCTAAAGCTGTATAAATTATTACTTCTCTAAAATTTAAATTGTAATTTGCTTTTAAGGACCGCAACACTTTGCAAATTGTTATGCAAACTAAACACACCAAGTCTGTTGTTGCAGGCAACATACTTATATTTTGTAATATCCACTGCTCTCCAAAAAAATGGAGTCAACTGTACAGGAAAGTAAACGTGTTTGCGGGAATCAATTTGTTCCAACAGTTTTGTTTGATCCAGTTTGCTGCTAGTATCCTGTTAATTTAAAATATAATTCTCAGTAGCTCTGCTAGTCAGTATTTATGGTCTTTAGTCTTAGCATTTTAGTCAAATATAAGTTTGCGTATAAAGTGTATTGTTATAAATAACATAACTTAACTTTGACAGTCATGCTAATACTATGAAACACAGGCGGTGGGGTATCTTACGCCATTTCTATCTCTGCACACATTTTGTCACAAGAGATATCCATCAGCTGACTTACCTGCTCCTGCTGACCGTTTTGTCATTAGACCAGCAGCCCTACAACTACAATCACATACTTAATCAGCTTCATTAGAAGAAATGCTACCTCAACGTCTGTAGTCAAACAACATAATGATTAACACGACCCAGCAGAGAACAGCGTGGGTACCAAAGATGATAACACTCCAAAGAATTAAATCCTTAAACGTAACTACAATAAAGGTAGAATTTCATATAATAAAATAAATTTCCTTAGACTTCAAGTTACTGGGTAGTCAAATGAGTGTGAAAACATTTCAAATGTAGCAAACATAATTTTCCACAATTCTAGCACATGTATCTAGGAACAGAATATTTAGTGCTTATAGAAAACAGGGTTTTCCTGCTAATGTAATTTGTAAGGTGTTTTCAATGTCCCTACATTAAAAAAACAATTGTATAATGCCAAAATAAGGTTTATTCTATACTGTTACTTTAATTAGCATGTATATAAAGCAAACTATTTACTTTACTGAATTTGGTGTGGAGGCGCTGTGTGTTGTTGGAAGCCCAGAACTTAAACTCTTGTGTCCAGTCAAAGCCCCACTGGATGAGTGGCCAGCCGCTGCACCAGGAGATGATCTTGTATTTTTTACGTATTTGGGGTATGGCCTGACTTTCACACGCTGAACGCCACGTTTACGGGTTGTGTGTATGTTCGTCTGTTTCCATCTCTTAAAGTCAACGATATATGGTAAGCCACACTTTGTGACTGACAGATCAACAGATGTAGTGGGACGCAAATGATACTGTTTCTCCAGGATAGAGGCTGTTTCCATGTCATACGCCTTCCACGTTCCATGCTTATCAGTACTCCACTGCCACATGACACCTCTTGCTGCTGGACTATCTGACAGATAGATGCTGCGTTGAATACGAACTCTATTCTGTGTAGAAGCCCCTGTAAAATTACACAAACATTACAAGAAGCCACAGAGCGAAGCTGTTACTAATGTATTCATTGTTTTCAACCGGGGCGACTACTGGTGGCAAGATGTATTTCACAGAGACAATCTTGCTGAAATTATCAAGCAATCAGAAATGTGTAGGGTATATAGTTTTGTGACAAAGTTCACTTCAACCAACTAGACAACACGCACATGTGATTCAGTCAGGTTTGTTCGAGAGTAAACTATGAATATTAGTGGCAAACTGTATTTCACAGAGACAATCTTGCCGAAATAATTCATGCATAAGTGTGCTAGTTTTTTGTGACAAAGCTCCCTTCAACCAATTAAGCAACATGCATATGCGATTAAGTGAATCCCACGCAAATAACATCTGTTTGAGAGTAAATCTATAACTATAAGAGACTTGGAAGGTGCACAAAGTTGTCACATAGCAATTTCATGCACAATTACAGTGAGAAGGTCGGAATGCTGAATGGACAATTTATAAAACACTGATAAAAGATCTTTGATTTTACAGACCTAAACTTGCTATTTAATTTTAAAACTCACAAATAAATCCATACCAAACATCTTGGCTTTACATGCTGGTTTACACAAGTGATTTTTGCCACAATTTAATAATAATAACCTTTATTTATATAGTTTTATATACCGTTTTCGACCTAACAAGCATACAGTACGCTTCAAAAAATTTAGGCCATTGAAAAATGTCAAGGTATCTGTTCTTATTAGCATATAATAAATTTTTTTCTCTAGAGGTAATAAGGTAACTGATTAACACTAGTGGTGTCATTTGGTGTCTAGTGTAGAACAACTGAAAAGTGGTGTCAGCTGTTTAACATCAGATGGTGACACTTTTTAGTTGTTCCACGCTAGTCAAATTACAATAATTATGGATCCTGCTGATTAAAAAAGGGGGTGTATGCTAATTAGGGCATGGACCCTTAATAGGACGAATACGGTCTCCGGAAATACAATCTGTTTAGAGGCACTTAACATTTGTTGGGCAACACTGTGCTGCATGATAATGGGAACTAAATCATGGATGCATTTAAACAAGCAACATGTGTCTAGACAGTGCAACCTAGATCCCAACTCATGAATGCTACTTTCGTTTTGAGCTTTGATGAAAGGTCATGACAGGTACATATGCCTTTGGCCACTGATTGGCTACGGCTTAAAAATCATGGCCAATTGTTAGCGAGATTGGAACCAGTCGCAACAAGTGCACATGCTGTTGGTCACTGATTGGCTACTGCTTAAAAAACATGGCCAATTGTTAGTGCAATTGGAACCAGTCACAATTCTCCTCAACACAATCATTTCAATAATTGAATTCGCTAATTGGTCTCACGTGGGTGTTTACATCAACGATTCTTGCGTTGCGATATCGCATGACATTGTGTTGGCCATACACACTGGCCAACAATTACTTGTGTAAATTCATCATAATTAAGACAATGAATGGGACTGAGTTTTTGGCATTAAAATTATTATTTAATCTTAGACTTAGGTTCGTAAATGCGGAGAACTCCTCCACACTTTCTGCCTATGCCTACGGCTGATATTATGGCACTGTTACTGTGACCTGACATGGGACACCATCACTGGCACCAGTGATTCAATGGCAATGCACCACCAAGTGGGTTGCAGACTGACAACACCAGTGGCAGTGCCGTGGAAGTGGAGCTCTCTTGTGCAAAACTTATCAGGCTTATGACGTAATTTATGTGCCACTTAGAGGACTGACTGGGTGTTCAGGCCACCAAGGTGAACGCCTTTTAATTACATTTAACTGAACATCTGAAAGATGGCACGCACCCGAGACCTGTTCTATTTGCTCCATGTTGACCAAATCAATATAGTCGTTGAGCGAGGGATCAACCTCCCCCAGTCTCACTGCAGTGGCCCCACTGGCTAACTGTTCCTCAATAAATTGTGTCACATTTGGCTCATATGGTATCCATCGAGCGTTCTCGTTAAACTCCCAGACAACCACCTTGTTCCCGGCCGAAGCCATGAGGTTCAGAAAATTAGAAACTAGTTTCGTTTTTGTCAACCATCAATTGCCGGAAGTCCCGGGTGCCGGATATCAATAAAATTGCCTAGTGCTGACTGCAACAGATGCATTCGAGATGATCCATCTCGATATTCTGGTTTGTGACTACCTCTATAGAAGTTCGAGTCGACGAGGTTTTCTTGTACTGCATGCATGTCACTAGATGCAACTCTTTTATTTATTGGAATTAGAATATAGATACGGAATAAACAGGAATTTTAAATAATACACACGGTGTCCCAGTGGCGGGTTAATTATAGAGACAACAATATTTTTTTTTACTAGCTAAAATATCAATAAGAACATTACCAGCAGTTTGTTTTAAGGAAGCTGAATGCAAAGTGTTTTAAAAGGCATACGGTAAAATAAAAAATAATATACATGTGCATGCAACCACCATATGCAAGTATCATAATATGTGATGACGGTGATTATGTATGTGTGTACGTGTGTTCAGTTTATTGCTATTTGCTCATTAATGCTTCTTGCCGTACCAGCATATATTACAGTGGTTCCCGTAAATCAGCAATAAATAAATTAAATCAAAACACTATATTGCATATTCATAATATGCACACATGCTTATGTAGAGATCCATTATTAAAACTTAAAGGGTAAAAGTTGAAACGATGATGAAAGTTAATGTGTAACTTCAACCAATTTTACCTAGAAGTATATAATTATAAATTATAAATACATACAATATACAATATATATATATATATATATATATATATATATATATATATATATATATATATATATATATATATATATATATATATATATATTAATTATTAAGTTAAAGCCATAGTAATAGTAACATCATTCATTGATCACAATGTTTTATTCCACGACAACTGTTGTGCACTCAGCCATGTGTTTGTTATTTAACATACTTTTTGAAGAATAGCAAAACGTATGGTTTTGTCAACAGGACGTGACATACTGAGCCGTGCGTGTTTCCGTTTTCCATAATGGGTGTAGCCATTTTAGGCAACCGTCGCACTTATTATCCCAAGATGCATCTGGATGTTTTTGTCTGTGTTGTGAGGGAAGCCAAAACGAGCTAAATGTGTCATAATGTATGCCTTCGTCGAATTGACGTTTGAATTCGTAACACATACCGATCTCGGTATACACTTTATATAAATATCCAAGCGTGCTGTAACATAGAGGTAAGACACTTTGGTAAATAAGATTTTTGACATCCGGTCTTGTGTCTTTTTAGGGATTTTTTTACAATTTTTATTCACGATATTCTTGATAAACCTTCAATAAATATGTTATATATCTTTCCTCCCCAACATGCTATGAGTTTAGAACAAAAATATACATATACATGTGGTAGTGCTAAAAATTAAATGTGTAAACTGTAGTAAAACTACATTAAAACAATGGATTCAAATGTTTTAGAAAAAATATGTACCGATACTAGTTGACTAGTTCACAGAATATTAATTTAATATTAAATTAATTAAGGTAAACATAAAAGTGATGAGTAAAGTACATAAGATCCTACATTAATCGCTTCAGTTCACTCAGCTGTATAAATGCGTACCTGGCTATATATACTCCTCTATAGACAGCACTTGGTCTTGGTGGATATGAGTGATTGCACAAGTAGTTGTCACATAGTGATTGCAGCATGGCTGAATGCTTCCCAGAGAAGTCAAGTCGGTGTTCGAATGCATGGTCTGCAAGAGGTGAAGTGTTGAGCACAAGGACTGGATTTAACAAGATTGCCATCCCAAACAACAAGTTCCAGATGGCAAGTGGACAAGGAAGCCATTGGCTTATCGAGAGTCCAACAATTTTCTCATCTATATGTTGCCCGCCCTTATCAAATATCTGTCAATTCTATTTTTAAATATATTCACACTATTAGCATTAACACAATCATTTGGCAGTTTGTTCCATTCATTTATCACTCTCTGTGAGAAAGAGTACTTTCTCATGTCCAATGTACACTTTTTTTGGGAGGAATACGACCATATCCCGCTGTAATATGGATTTACTTCAAATAATTTTATAAAACACATTTCCTTGTGTTCATTGCACAAGTGTAACAATGAATGACAAACTTATAGCGATCGAAGAGCAAATACTTTTGAGGCCTTTGGTCTGCTTACTCCAAACAGCCCCTTTGGGGCTAACATAGGTGTGTGGTGCTAGGTGTGCATAAAAAGGTGCATATAAATGTGGGAAATAATAAATTTTGAACAAAATAGTGCAAGGCCAGGCAGATTTCCAACAAAACCCAGTGGATATTGTTTCATGTAGCTATATTTCGCAGCATGATAGATGGCAACACTCGATCATTATGGAAAAGCTATAGGCAGGTTAACTAAAAAAAATTTTATATGGATTTACATGGCTTTTTACCGAATTTCAATTAAGAAATATGTATTTCAACCCAAAAATATGGCAGATCTGATTTAGCAGTTTTATGATGACTTACACCTGATATTTTCCGGTGAAAAAGCCACATTAACGTCCTCTGGAGAGTAGCTCATCACTTAGTTCACACACTGTCCATCTTTTTCCGACAGGTAGAAAAGAATATTAGGTGAGCAACAAACATGTAAGTTTTAAAAGACATCGCCATTCAGTAGATCAGAGGCCAACGGTCCAAGGAGACGAAGGACCATAGAAACAGACGAGTAGTCCATGGCACCTGGGAGGAGATACTGTTTGACTACCCCAAAGTTAGTGTATGTATATATATATATATATATGTATATATATATATAATGTATTCATCTACGTTGTTACCAATAAATTTTTCATTTGCAGCATTTTGAAAGAGATTACACTCTGTCTGTTGCTGTCCTGTCCATGAGGCCTTCAAGCTTGACACACCTACTGGCTGGGTAGCGACTATCTGCTGAGTAAGGCGCAGTAACAGAGCTGTCACGTGCTGGGTCAGTGTCATACTCTTGTTTTAACTACACAGAATCAGCATTACAGTTTTGACTAAATTTAATTAAATATGTGCACTTCCACAATACTGGGTAACAGAGTTAATGCATGCATTAATGACTAAAAGTGCTGAAAATTACTACATTGGTTTCCTAATTCCTAGCAAAGTTAGGACTTGGCCTCAACCAACTATGGTATTAAGAGATTACCTTTTCGCTGCATTGCACAATGTGATGTTGAGCATACAACAAATTGTTGAATTGTAGAAGTTACACTTTGTCCACAAAGTCTCTTTCACGTGACATAAAAATTTACTGTTGACATAAATTTTTTTTCTTAAAGATGTCCTACAACGATGTATGTTTTACAGAGTAGATTCCCAGAAGCAAGTGGCTGAAGTCAAGATGGCAATGGAAACGATAAGACAACAAAACATGCAGAGTTCCATCCTCTTCATGCAGCAGGAACACGCGAAAACATTGAGTGGACTACACGACGAGATACACAGACTGCAGAAGAAATGTTCAGGTATTGCAGCAGTAGAACAGAATTTAAAAAAAATTGGCCAAGCTGAAGTTGTTTATGAAGAAACTGAGGTATGTTTGTGGTGCATGGCGTGTGTTACCATCATGATGTCATGTAGATATGGGGTCAGATACATTGAACTGTACCTAAGTACAAATACTCTTGAGGTGTTCAAGTACAAATACAATTACAAATATCATAATCGTACACCAAGATTTCTTTCTCTAGACAATAAGAAAACTGTTTAACACTAGTGGTGTCATTTGGTGATTAGCGTAGAACAACTGAAAAGTGGTGCCAACTGTTTAACACCAGATGGCAACACTTTTCAGTTGTTCCACAATAGTCAAATAAACAATTATGGATCCTGCGGCTAAAAAAAATGGAATTTACGCTAATTAGGGCATGTACATTTAATAGGTCGAATACGTTACTATAAAAGCAAGTAAAGTAATATCAGTTAAATGAATACCCAGTTAGATACAGAACTAAATGAATGATGAGGCACAACCTGTCTTTTTATTGACCTATTCCACTAGGGTATGGGAGGAGCTAGGTAATAGAACAGGAAAGGGTATGATTGGATCTGAATAGCTAGGAGGTCAGTCCAGTGCTAGTAGTGGGAGTGTGACCTTTCATGAACACTTGTCAATGACTCTAGGGTAAAGGTGAAGCCCCAGGCTGGCAGTTATTGGCACTGTCCCTAGTAAAAGTAACAAAGACATGTTATGCATAGCAGATGATGCCCCCACCTTCCCCTCACTCCACATGTCGTATAGAATCACGGACAGTTGCTCACTGGACAGTTACTCACCTGACAGTTGCTCACCTGACAGTTGCTCACCGGACAAATGAAAAAGCGGACAGTTGCTCACCCTGTGTTAATGCTATTTATAATTTGATGTACAAAAAATTAACAAGTAGGAATTGACGGTTTATTGAGGGAACTAATGTAAAAATGTAATTCCCCTTCCCCTGCAAAATGACAATAAATATAATAAATGACAATACAAACAACTTAATTCAACGATCCTTCCGTTTCTGTTACAACTAAAACGAACACCAAGAGGTGCCAAATTTCTCCTCATATATCTACATTTATATCCTGTAGTAAATATATATATATATATATATATATATATATATATGTATTAATATATATATATGTGTGTGTATATCCTGTGGTATAATTTAAAAATGGACACTTCCAGTTCCATCAAAGAGTGGTTCCGTGACTATCAACATTTAATAACTCAAACATATCAGCTTCACAGAAAGTCTGTTTGGCGTCGTGGTAATAAACGTTGCTACTACAACTGTCAATAATTAATTTTAGCATTATATAATGGGTAAATTTTACGTTTGGTCCGATTTCATTTATTATCATTTTCTATATTTTTTTTCATTATCTATATTGCTTAAAGCCTTAAGTTGTAGTATTTAATAGGATGGCTATTTGTACCTTCAGAGTGATGCCTTACAGACTTTTTGTGAAGCAACATCTTGGCATGCATGGACATAATGCTGTAAAGTGAAATGTAGTTTTTTTATTTAGTCGTTATAATATATATATATATATATATATATATATATATATATATATATATATATATATATATATATATATATATATATATATATGTAATTGATTAAAGAGTGAGGAGAATAGTACAATATATTATACACAAAAATACCTCTAAATTACATTTAGCTAATTCTGATTCCTTGATTTTCTCATTGCAAACAAAATCTGAATTTTTGTAAGGGAGAGCAACTGTCAGCTTTTTCATTTCCTTGGTGTGTATGCAAGTATTACAGTACCTCTGGTACTACAATACCTCAGGGAGTTCGACGCCCCTGCATTGCAGAGTTGAAAATCACTGCCTTGTGATACAGGTTCTCGACAGAACCGAAGGCTAAGGGAGCAAACCCTAACAGAAAACCATGTCATTGTGGCAGCATCAAGGGTGGTTGATGAATGGAACTCCCAACATCTCCCGACCAGCCACTGCAGGGATAAATAGCTTGCGCCTGTCTTGACGTGTTCTTGCCGGTGTGAGACCTCTATTTGCTCCCCGAGAGAGTGCCGCTAGTAACTTGCAAAAGCCAGCAGCACTTCAACACTTTTTGCAAGCAGCTCTCATGAAATGCACAACCGCACGAATTACCATACCGGACCGGTCGTCGCCCGGGTTACCAAGGACCGCGCTGCTCGACCTCATCTTCCGTCGACAGTGAAAAATCAGCTAGGAAGAAGAGAACAACTATCAATCGCTCAATGGAACGTCAGGACTCTCCTCGACCGAGAAGTAGCCGACCGACCGGAAAGACGTACTGCACTAGTAGCAATGGAACTCGCCAAGTACAATATAGACATTGCCGCCCTGTGCGAAACAAGGTTCTCAGAGTCTGGTAGTCTTAATGACTTGGAATACTCTTTCTTCTGGAGTGGCAGACCCAAAGGAGAGAGAAGGGAGGCTGGAGTGGGCTTTGCTATAAAGAAGGACATCGTGACAATGCTGACAGAAATGCCACGGCCAGTAAGTGACAGAATCATGATGATGAGACTACCTCTGAGCAAGGACAACTATGCTACAATTATCAGTGTTTACGCTCCAACAATGACAAACCCGGACGATAACAAGGAGGCTTTCTACAACCAGCTGTCAAGTACGCTCAGAGGCATCCCTCGTACCGATAAGCTACTGCTGATAGGAGACTTCAATGCAAGGATAGGAAGAGACAATGACAAATGGACCATGGTCATGGGCAAATATGGGATCGGGAAACGCAACTCCAATGGCGAGCTTCTACTGGCTTTGTGCTCTGAGTTCGAACTGATAGTGACGAACACCATGTTCAAGCAGAAGGATGAACGCAAGACCACCTGGATGCATCCTTGTTCCAGACACTGGCATATGATCGACTTCATCATCACGAGGTGTCGGGATAAGATGGACATCCACAGTACTCAAGCCATGCGTGGAGCTAACTGCTGGACCGATCACCATATGCTGAGGTCAAAAGTGGCATTTAGAGTACGACAAAAGCACAACAGACAAGGCTAAACACAGCAAAACTACGTACCATCAGTCATAGGGAGAGCTTCGAGCAGGAGATGGACAGCACTCTCGCCCAATGGGAGGAGAAGGAAAGCTCAACACCAGATGAGGAATGGGCAGCTCTGCAACAGGTAGTATACAACACAGCTAAAACATTTCTCGGCAAGCCAGACAGAAAACACCAGGACTGGTTCGACCCCAACGACCAGGAGCTACAAAATCTAATAAGCAGAAGAGACCAATCCCACCAGAGAGTGTTGCAGACCAGGAGTACTAGATCCACCACTGCAGCATACAAAGATGCCTGCAGACTGCTACAAAAACGCACCCGTGCCCTGAAGTCAGAATGGTGGGAAATGAAGGCAGAGGAGCTGCAGAGATCTGCAGACAGAAATGACATGAAGGGCTTCTACAATGGACTGAAGGAAGTGTGGGGACCCGCGAAAAAGGGACCTGTTCACCTGAAGTCAACAGATGGAATGGAGACCTTCTCTGACAGCAAGAGAGTTGTGGCAAGATGGAGTGAACACTTCCAAAAACTACTCAACGTCCCTGGCGACATAGAACATGAAGCTCTTGTCAACATCCAGCAGCGCATTACCAACACATGCCTTGATGAGATTCCAAACATGGATGAGATGGCTAGAGCAATCGCCGGCCTGAAAGATGGCAAAGCACCTGGGGGTGATGGAATTCCTGCTGAAGTATGGAAGCACGGAGGAGACAATCTGTCCAACAGACTGCACCAATTAATCACCAAAGCCTGGGAGGAGGGTTCTGTACCACAAGCGTGGAAGGATGCCAGCATTGTAACCATCTACAAGAAAGGAGATCGAACAGACTGTGGGAACTACAGAGGAATCTCTCTTCTTTCCATAGCAGGCAAGATCTTCGCCAGGATCCTGCTCAACAGACTATCTATTCACATAACACCAGAAGTAGTTCCGGAGACACAGTGTGGCTTCAGATCCAACCGGACCACAGTGGACATGATATTTTGTCTTCGACAACTACAAGAAAAGTGCATTGAGCAGGACCGACCACTATATATAGTATTTGTCGACTTCACGAAGGCGTTTGATACAGTCGGAAGGACTGGGCTATGGCAGCTACTGAGGAAATATGGATGCCCAGAGAAATTCACAACCATGATCGAGGCTCTACATACGGGAATGATGGCGAATGTGAGTGTTGGAGGGGAAGTCTCGGAAACGTTCGGTGTTACCAATGGTGTCAAGCAAGGCTGTGTACTGGCCCCCACGCTCTTCTCCATCTTCCTATCAGCAATGCTTGTCGAGGCTTTCCGAGGCATGGGAGATGGCGTCTATATACAGTCTAGACAGAGCGCTGACCTATTCAACATCGCACACTTCAGAGCGAAGACCAAGACTACCCAGATACTTGTGAGAGAGCTGCTATACGCAGATGACAGTGCACTGGTCGCCCACTCCGCTGAAGAGATCCAGAGAATAGTGGATGCTTTCTCCGATGCATCAAAGAAGTTCGGCCTGAAGATTAACATCAAGAAGACGGAAGTGCTGTACCAACCCAACTCTACAAGAACCCGAGAGGAGGATATCATGGTTGATGGAAACAAACTGAACTCTGTTCCGGAATTCACCTACCTCGGAAGCACTATATCAAGTGATGGACGCATTGATGCTGAAATACAGAGGAGGATGGCCAAGGCTAGCGCATCTTTCGGCCGATTACGACAGAGACTCTGGAACAACCACCATGTGTCCACGCGGGTCAAAGGCAAGATCTACCAGGCAATTGTGCTATTCACCTTACTATATGGAGCCGAGGCCTGGACAGTGTACAGACGACAGGTGAAAAAGCTGCATGCCTTCATGATGCGACATCTGTGTTCGATCATGAGGCTAACCTGGAAGGACAAAGTGACAAACAAGGAAATACTCGGTCGGATAGGGCTGCCCTCTATGGAAGATCTTCTGATCAAAAAGAATCTCCTGTGGACTGGACACCTCATGAGGATGTCATCAGACAGACTACCAAAGCAGATCCTCTACTCTCAATTGTCTTCTGGTCACAGACAGAGAGGACGCCCTCGTCTCCGGTTCAAGGATACCATCAAGAGAAACCTCAAGCTGAGAGACATAAAGACCGACTCATGGACATCACTCTCACAGCAGAGAACTAAATGGAGTGCGGCGGTCAAGAAATGAAAGCAGTCTTTGTCGCATAGCGACTGACAGCATGATGATGATAATGATGGTGAGCAACTGTCCAGTGAGCAACTGTCCAGTGAGCAACTGTCCAGTGAGCAACTGTCCAGTGAGCAACTGTCCAGTGAGCAACTGTCCAGTGAGCACCATCTTATCATCTCACAAACATTGAAATAATAGAAGGCACTAGTATCTAACAGGGTTGGGGCATAACAACCATGACCAAAAAGACAGCCCAGTGCAGCAGAGGTCAGCTGTTGCTATTTGCAATTAAGTGCCCTGCTATGGTCAGTGTAAGTAAGGCAGTGCAAGTAAGATCAGGGGTTTCTGGCTGGGAAAAGATGCTGCCAAATTGCAGAGTATAATTTCTTTACCCTCCAGAAGTTAAATGAAAATCTAACTTGCGATTTATTGATACCCACGCACAAAGTATTTTGAAAAGTATTTGAAAATTTCAAATACTTCAGGGAAGTATTTAAATACAAAATTAAGATCAGGTACAATTACAAATACTTGAATAAAGTATTTAAATACTTTCAAATACAAGTGTATTTGACTCCATATCTGATGCCATCTCCTATCAGAAGGTCAACTGTCATGGATTGCCACTGCTTTCTGCACTGTGCCATTCCTACCAGGTGTTGTATTTAATTTTTCTCGTCCACACCTTGATGTCGTGTGTCCACGTGGTTCTTGGTCTTCCCCTGCCTCTTATCGTTCACCATTCCCTCCAATACATCAGACAGGAAGGAATTCAACAGAAAATATTATTAATGGTGTTTATGTGATGTGGTAAAAATTTAACATATTCTGTGGTCAAAAAAATTCACAATACACACATTATTAAAAAATTTTTTTATTAAATGTGATACGTTTCTTGCCGCCATTTGATATTTTTTTCTTCAGGAATAAAAAACTTGCACATCTGACCTGCCAACATGATGTGACAGTGCACGTGTTTCATTGAAACATTGCAATCGATAAGAAACCATAAAATGACGTACCAATGTGGTTTAACAGCATTTCACTTAGACTTGATGTATATTACGTATCTAATTGAGGAAAGATCTTCATGCATAATATGAATGTATGTGTTTTCAGAAATGACATTTCAGTTAGCCATGCAGACCACATCCTCGTCACAAGAAGGTATGGACAACATTCAATATGTAACAATTTTAGTGCTGCAGCTGTTTATTGTATCGCATTTGGGATTGTTCTAAACTTTACTGTAAAATCAGTTGGACACTTAACATTGTCATAGAGGCCATCACAAAAACATTTAGTAGTACAAACAAGTTCATTATTTGTTTCACTTCCTGATATTTTAAATATCTGGGGACCATTTAACTAAGATAATGAGCTCCTAAGGAAAACCTATCATAAAATAGAATCCATCATAGATTTTTATGAGCGTTTTCAAAATGCGTTTCACTAAGATGCTCATAAAATCCATCATAAGCTAATGGTCAAAATTTCCATCATAAGCTCCAAAGTGTGCACAACTGGATAAAATAAAAAGTTGTCCAAAAGCGGCTGATAATACGATCACTTTTCTACCACATTTGACTTATTTGTTCACTGAATGAAGAGAAAAAATTTAATTTATAAAAGAAGACTGAGGACACTATTTTTGTGACACACCGGCAACGTATTGTTTTGACAAATGAGGTTTTGACAGTTTTCAGTAACAAAGCTCGCAGAGAGCAATGACAACCTCATCTGAAGTTGTGTCATCGGGAGTATTAATATAAAAGTTAGGGATGTACATATTTTGGTTAAACACAACTAAACATTTGCTCAAAATTTAATAGGATTGAATTGAATAACAATGCTTCGCGAACAACCTTAACCTTCGCAATGCAGTAAAACAGCACTCACAGTGATTTGTCAATGTCAGTGCTGTAAAATAGATGCTATTAACAAAAGCCATAATTTGCGAACTATTCATCACTCACATTTTGAAAACTTATTTTACTGAAAAACTGGATCCCTACATAAAACTGGAGTCAAGATAATATGCAGTTAGGTAGATTCAACTTTGTGATGGATATGTTTTGCTTTATGAGCGGTCTAACCTCATAAGGAGCATCTTAAGAGTGTTTCTATAAGCGTATGCTTATTATTTATTCTTAGTGAAATGCAATTTTCTGTTTCGATCATAGCTAAGGAGCAAAATTGATTTTAAAGAGCGAAATTGCACAACTGAGCTCATAAGAATCTTAGTGAAACGGTACCCAGATTTTCATTTTATTTTATAAACATGAAAAATATATACCGGTACATGTATTAAACAAAAACAGTTAATGCAAAATAAGTAGTGACATGCATTGAGCACATGACTCAAACACTTGTAACCATCTCCTCCAGTGGGGGGGTTACTCGTGGGTTACTATGTAAACATTATTATTAAGAAAAGATTACACATTTGTAACAGTAACGTTTCGATAGCTTTCATTTTATCAGCTCGGCCACCTGTTGTGGAATCTGGTGTAGGTAGGCTACATGTTGGCAGCACACGCACCAGCACCCATGAGAAATGTAAGATTACACACATGAAAACTACAAGGTTATACATATGATAAGCATAAGATTATTTATGCATACAGAAAATATAAGATTATACATATGAAAATTTTTACATTTTTCAAAGTACAGTGTAGTGTTAATATCCATAAAGAAGGCAACGTTTATATTGTATATGCAACTTTGAAGAATGTTAGTCCACTGTGACTTTGTGCCGACAGAGTTCTACAGAGCGCTAAGTGAGAAGCTGCAGACTGAGATGAAGACAAAGGAAAAGAACCTATTGTTGCTGGAGGAGCTCGTTGCACGCAAGGACACGAAGATGAACTCGCTGGAGCAGCAGCTGGCGGCCCAGGAACAGCACCACCTGGTGGCGCTCAAGGTCAAGAATCAGCAGGTGGGTACAGTGCACTATTGTTTTAGGTTGGTTCAGTGCGCTATTGTTTTAGGTGGGTACAGTGCACTATTGTTTTAGGTGGGTACAGTGCACTATTATTTTTAGGTGGGTATAGTACACTGTTTATTCTAGGTGGATACAGCACACTGTTGATTTTAGTGGGTACAGTACACTATTGATTTTAGATGGGTACAGTACACTATTGATTTTAGGTGGGTATAATACACTATTGATTTTAGGTGGGTACAAAACACTATTGATTTTACGTGGGTACAGTGCATTATTTTTAGAGTGCAAAAAATCCTTGAAAGGAGGTAACATGTCATAATCACTGACACTTTATTCATGTGACAACCCGGAAGTAAATTAATAATCTGTCACCAGGTGGCCAGCCTTCAAGCTGAACTGGACGCGAAGGCAGGCCACGTCGCCCAGGTGATGACACAGTTGCTGGCCTACAAGAAAGCAGCAAAGGAACCACAACAACTGCCGCCCAATCAGTCGACGTACTCACTCACACATTGTTTCAGTCCATCGCCACCGAAAGGTTCAGTTCCGAAACTGCACCGGCGTCGGCTATCCTCCACTACTGACCAGCATCGATTGTCAACAACTGCAGACGCGCTGAAGTTGCGGCAACAGATGGGTACACCCCCGATGCCGGATCCAAGTCCGTTTCTTTTGCACCGACAAGTAACCACCGATGTTCTTCCGGTCGACACATACCACGAGAAGACCGTGCTGCCCCCGATAATGAGATCGTGGGAAGCTGACGAGATGCATGCATCTGACAAATCGCCAAGAACTAACAATGACAAATCGCCACGAACTCGGAACACATATGCAGTGGTATCAAAGCCACACCGGGTGGAACCGTCAAGTTCGACATCGCCGGAAGTGCAGCTTGAGACGCTGGCTATCGGCCAAACGAGACGGGACCGAAATATTAGACACGCACAAAAATATAACGGGACAGACTGAACATCTCTTCCATTGCCATAGTTGCTGAATGATCTCACTGCTGAAGAAGAACCTTGTGATGTAGGCTTTTCACGCCTTTTATCTGTGTGTCTTATGTTTCTTAATAGTAATTGTAGTCTGTTGAGTTGCTAGATAAAGCTGACTGGACACCAGGTATAGTGCACAGTTTTATGTGCCAGTGAAACGAGCATGTGCCCCTGGAATAGCTGGAATTCTAGTAAACTGACAGCATGCTGTGAATGTCTTTTCGGCCGGTTTGTATAAACTATTTTGAGCCCCAGTTGGTTGGGCTGTATTGTATTGGATGACAATTAGCAACTAATTGTGTGTGTTTACACGAGTAACATACTTGTCTAGTAACATACCTGTCAAGTATGATCTATTGATTCGTGCCATTCCCAACTTGAGCTTTGATGGCATCTTCACAATGGGTGCACCAGCTGTCGTTTACGCAGTCACTGATTGATCGCTGCATCAAAAGTGTGACTGAAAATCTGAGGAATTGGACCCTGCTCTAGGTCGAATGTTTACTCAAAGTGATACTGCCGACCAGATATCTCCAGAATTGTAGTTGTCATATTGTCTAATGGTAGCTACCACCTTGTTTGATAGTATCAACATTTGTGTGATAAGAGCTTGTGTAAACCGGCCTTCAATCATTGTTACGTGCTTTGTGAATGTCGTTGTTAGTGTTTTGGATGTACAAATTATACATTTACCAAAGTAATGTTAATGTCTTTGTTGATGAAAGTTTGGTGTTCTTCTTATAAACATTTATATTGTTGTTACAACTTTGTCTACATTGTAGCTGCACGTTTCCATAGCGACCGGTTTTTAGCTTGTCATATACATATGCTTTTAATAGAACATAAATGCGAAAAACTCTTCATTTGCACAATGGTTGCTTGTGAGCTAGTTTGTTTGTTGTATATCATAGACTTTCTAAGATGTTTATATCTAATGTATGACACCACATGATGCCCAATGTTTCATTTCAGTAGCCACATGGATGTAATGTATAATCATGCAAAGCAAACAGTGATTTGTCTCTGACTATTTTATGTGTAACACAACAGGTAACGTAATAAGTAAACAATAGGTCACTGAGATTTTGAAAAGAAGGACATGTAGTTTATATATGTACTTGAACTGCCAAGTGTGATGGAAATGCTGCACTAATTCCACTGTTAGAGATGTTTCAGTATGGGATTGTACCGGCATTCAAACCACAAAGCGTCTGAACAACCTCACATACTTTATTTCCCCGTGTTCTCATATAAACATCCTAGCAGGCCACCAGGTTTCACTTCTGGTGAAATAATTTTTATTGGTTTGGTACTTGAGTAGTATAGTAGGTAAATTTAACCTCTTCTCCTCCAGTCACCTCGTCCTCTCTGGGGCGTACTATGCTACTTGCTTAGCTCAGATGTCTACACAACATAAAGGTGTGAATGTATGACAGACTGATCAAGTTGATGTCAAGGACCAGGAACATTTTCTCTAGAGTACAAACATGAATGGCAAACTACTATAAACTCATTCCAAGAAACAAATCCTTATTTCATGGTCTGAAATCCCAATTAGTAGATGCCAAGTTGTTGTCTATTTGGTAGCTACCATATTGTTTAGTGGTAGCCATCTGTTGTTGATTCATTTGTAGCTATCATATTGTCTAAAATCTTGTGTGATAGTATCAACAATTGTAGCTATCATATTGTCCAATGATAGCGACCATCTTGTGTGATAGTATTGACAATTGTAGCTGTCGTAGTGTGGCTACCACTGCGTGTGTCATGTTTCTATACGTTGTCAGATTTTACCCACCTGTTATGTTGTTATTGAACTGCATTTGATGGACTTGATACAGTCTTACAGACAGCGTGCCACGTCCGACGTGTATCGTTGAACTATATATGTACGTAACTGCTGACCCAGTGTGATTGTAGTAGTAGTGGTAGTAATGTAGTAATACTAATGCCGATGTGTAGAATATCTTGTGGTGCCGACTGTGATAATAAAACTTGGTGACGTTTTGCGATCTAGTCTTGCTGAAGTAGCGCTGTTGTATTTATAATAAAAACAAGATTGCCATCCAAGGCAAAGGCCCAGGTGGCAAATGGACAAGGAAGCCATTGGCTTATCGAGAGTCCAACAGTTTTAATCCGCCCCCGAGATAAGTGTCAACCTTGTTTTTAAAACATATTCACGCTGCTAGCAGTTACATAATATGTTGATTTGTTCATGTCCGCATCCATTCTGTAGATAATCTGTTCATGTCCGCATCCATTCTGTAGGTAATTTGTTCATGTCCGCATCCATTCTATACATAATTTGTTCATGTCCACATCCATTCTGTATATAATTTGTTCATACACTGGCGCTCTAAAAGTCACCACAATCGAAAAAACAACACAACTAGAAAATTTCATTAACAATTATAGATCCATTTTGTCCGATGGGGTGACTCTATATAAATTAGTTCAAAGTTCAATTTGTTTCCGTTATGTGTGCGTCAATAAGTGTAGTTCCAATGTTTCTGTTAGTGAAGCTTCGGATAACATATCGCACTTTTTGTCCGCTAGGGGCGCTTAATTACATTTGGTTTCACTTTGTCCTCCACATCGGTGGTGTGACCTTCCGAAGTGATCCGGGCCGTACGCTCCGGCCGTCCCGTGTAAACAACCAATATACTACTATTTATTAAAAATACACGGGGTCGGGGACAACAGTGGCCTCTGTAGGTATATGGAAATAAAAGATTAGTCTATATAGATAATACATTACTTGTCAAAGTCATAATGGCATGATACGTGTTTTAACAAGATTTAACAAGATTGCCATCTCGAACAAGTTCCAGATGGCAAGTGGACAAGGAAGCCATTGGCTTATCGAGAGTCCAACAATTTTCTCATCTATGTGTAGCCCGCCCTTATCAGATATCTGTCAATTCTATTTTTAAACATATTCACACTACTAGCATTAACACAATCGTTTGGCAGTTTGTTCCATTCATTTATCACCCTCTGTGAGAATGAGTACTTTCTCATGTCCAACCTACACTGCTCCTTAACTAATGCTGCTTTGTGTCCTCTGGTTCTACTGCCTTCTTTAAGTTTGAAGAACATATTCCTATCAACATCCTCATAACCGTTCACTATTTTAAACACTTCTATTTGGTCTCCTCTTAGTCTCCTGGTCTCTAGTGTTGTCAAACCACATTGTAATAAGCGACTTTCGTAACTAAGGTCTCTTAATTCTGGAATCATCTTAGTTGCTCTTCGTTGTATTCTTTCTAGCTTATCTATGTCTTTTTACGATATGGCCTCCATGCTTGAATACAATATTCCAAATGTGGTCTAACTATTGCTTTGTACAGGGGTACAATTAGATGTTTCTCCTTATACGTGATAGTTCTCCTAATTAGGCCTAGAATTTGATTTCCTTTAAGCAGCAATCCCACATTGCTCTGAAACTTTCATGTCAGCATTAAATATTACTCCTAAATCCTTTTCTTGTGTGGTTCTACCTAGTACAGCATCCCCCATTTTATATTCCTCATCCATATTTCCATGTCCTATGTGTATACATTTACACTTCCCAAAATTGAATAACATTTGCCATTTTTCTGACCATTTAACTAATTTTTCTAGATCATCCTGTAAACTTTGTTTATCTGTATCATTAGTAACCTTTCTGAATACCTTTGTGTCATCTGCAAATTTGAGTACTTTGCTAGATATGTCATCCTCCAAATCATTTATATATATTAAAAACAGTATAGGGCCTAACACTGATCCCTGTGGTACCCCACTCAAAACAGATTTCCAGTTTGAAATCTTACCATCTACTATTACTCTCTGTCTTCTGTGTGTAAGCCACTTTTCTATCCAGTTGATTACATCATTGCCTATACCATGGGCTTTTAGTTTAAGTAACAATCTTTGATGTGGCACTTTATCGAAAGCTTTCTGAAAATCTAAGTAGACAACATCCACTGGTGACCCGTCATCTACCCACTTTGTAATTTCTTCTAAAAAACATAAGAGATTGGTTAGACATGACCTTGCTTTTAGGAATCCATGTTGAGATGTATTTATTAATTTATGTTTTATGAGGAATTCCACCATGTGGTCTCTAATTAATGTTTCAAGTAATTTACATACAACTGATGTTAAACTCACTGGTCTGTAATTTTCTGGCTTCTTCCTCGATCCCTGTTACATAACTTCAGACGGTGTGACTTCATAGCAAGTGTCTAGCGTTCGTGTGAACCTGAAAGACAGTAGCTTATTGGAAATAAGTAGATCCCTGTCAGAATACTGGTATTGCTCTATGGCGCTTTCGTAACCTTCGTGGTTCCTTCGTCAGCATTCGAATGAGTTGTTCACTGGTGTCATGTGACCCGGATGTTGATCGTCACATGACAGCTAGCAGCTCCATGAAAATAGCTATTTCCGTAGAGCAACACCAGCATTCTAACGGGTATATAACTTATTTTCAATATGAATGTAACAGAATACGTAATCAACTTACACGCTAACACAGTAGCTTGTTCCAAAACAAGATGCCTCGTAAAAGTATGAAAGTAAACATTTTATTTCACGTACACAAACACAGATGGTTGCAGTAGTAGATTCGCACTGTGTAGTTCACCTTTCACGTACCACGACAAGACATTGTAGCCGACATCTGGCACAACAGACAGCTATAGCACGCCACAAACTTTTGACTAGAGAACTATTTTCTACATTCTCCATCGCCTTTAATTTCGCAAGCCTTTATTATAAAAAAGGTTTTCATTGTATTGCAGCTTCAAATTGTTGTCGCACTGCAGCTTTTACTGTTTATTAAACATTGTTTTTGTTATGTTGCAGTAATATCAACATTGTGCCAGCAGTGACTGCATGGCGATTGCATGTTGGTTGAATCTACTGGTTATACTGCCCGACATGTCATAGGACAGTACACTGAATCTACCATTTCCACAATATCGCCCACCTAGGGGAGGGCACTCTATATATTACCAGTATAATAACAACTTATTATTCTCCGAGAGAAATTCCATGTTTGATGGGTATGTTTTGTACGCCAAAGTACGTTGATGCACACAACGCGTTTGGATAATTAAGGGTATATATATATATATATATATATATATATATATATATATATATATATATATATATATAGAACAAAGGAAAACAGGTGGACAAAGATAACAACAAAACGGAGACCAATGACAGGTTCTCGAAGTCAGGGACGACAAAAGAAATTAGACGGAGAGATGAAATTGTGTGAAGTTTGCTGGCATGACATGGATGAGAACGGCACAGGACGGAAGTAAATGGTACCAGCTTGGGGAGACCTTCGCCCTGCAGTGGGCTGACAATGGCCGAGATGGTGATATTTAGAACAAGTACTGTGACTTAATTTCAGGGCAATTTTATGCAACTGTAGTTAATTATGTAACTGTAGTCTATTAATAAAATACGTTACTGAATTAATCTATATCATGGAACAATGCAACTTTTGCACTTTTTTTTTGGTTGTATTCCAACTTGAAAAGGGTGTAATTTTGAAAGATGTTAAAAACGTGTGGAGGTCAGTGATATAAATGATCAAGGATGGTACACTGGCAACGTATTGAGTGCACCCCCAAGACCATCCGTCATGACTATCACGCGTGACTGGTGGGTTCTTAGGTCGTATACCAATACATTAATACTTCAACAGCTCACATCCATTGCATCAAGTATTCATTCATTCAGTTCTGACAAGCTGCGCACGAGAAGATTACCCAGGGTTCAAAGTGTAATGCAATTTTGTAATAATGTAGTTTTGTATATTTATGATATATATATATATATATATATATATATATATATATATATATATATATATACATATATATATATATATATATATATATATATATATATATATATATATATATATATATATATATATATATATATATATATATATATATATCATTAGTCATTATGATGACCAGCATCTTGTACTCGTGACAGAATTGATTAATTAATCACAACATAACAATAAGCCAACACTGAATTAGGCTTGTTACTGTAGAACAATACATTGCTATTAAGCTGTACATTTCATAATAATTACAGGATTACGTATTTCTTTTTGTAAATGAATTTATGTTAGTTGCGAATTGGCCAACACAGATCACACGCATGCCCGCGACTGCCAGCTGGTTGTCGGTTTGTGAACAATTCCACCGAAGCATCACATGGTATTGTAGAAAGGATTCACACTTCTGCCAAGCTGTGACGTTTCTCCTGAAAGTTTCGACAGCGGGTGCGATTTTCCTTGCAATTTGCGTGTCTTTCGTGGCACCTGAGACGGATCTGGCTCACGATGAGAGCTCATGGGAATCCTGTGCTCCCACGGTCGACTGGGGCTGGTCACATGGCACGACTGGCTGTCACCAGGTGGCGTCGAACATACCAGCTTTTCAGCCGGATTCTTTTGCTGCTGTGTCGGTATTCCTTCCTGGACGGTACACAATTCAACGAGTTTCGTTACAAATTTGCTATCCCCAGCATTATCACCATCATACGGTGTGTGACGCCAGGGCTGGTCGGAAACGTTAGGCACAACCGACATGTCGGATAAGGTTCTTCGACGTCCTGGTGGCGATTCTACTGAGCTGAATGATGCGATGTTTTTCTGCGCGACGTCGTATTTCGGCTTCGTTCTGTCCCCAGCGTGCCACGTCAGTCGCTTCACGATCGACGCCTGAGTGCCGCTCGCAGCACCACCTGGTGAACTCGTCCCATCTTTCGGTTCGAAAATCTCCACCAGGTTTCGGACGCGACTGTCATCTGCTGGGGACGATTCGTGAGATGACGTCTCCAGTTGAAATTTGCACTCGGAAGTTTCTGTCGATTCTTCTGACGGCGTCTGCTCCATATTCAGCTGCAGCTCCCTTGAAGACGTAAATGACTGACTTGGTGCACCACCCGCAACGTGCACGGAGGCAACTGCGAGCGCCTCGTCGGACGCTAATACTGCTGACGACTTACTACATGGAGTATATGGCTCGTGCCGAGCACTGCTCTCCGTGTTTGAACAAATGACTGGCGGCATCGATTCTGGCAGGTCTGGTGCGATCTCAGGGCAGAAACCTGGTGGCACTGACTTGGGGAGGGCTGGTGCAATATCAGGACAGAATGGAACAAACGACTGTGGATTCGTTCGACTTTCAATGTCCTTCGCGAGCCGCCGAACTATGCCGCGACTGCGTACAGGCGAGCACTGAAATGCGCTAGCCACATCACGGATTAACGTCAACGTCAGTATGTCCATCTTGTGCTGCGGACTCGCCGATAATGTGCCGACGGCGTCTTCGCCTGTGTTTACCACCTGGTTATTTCCTAGCGCTTCCTGCTGCTGCCACGTGGTTCTCACGCAACTCGTAATGGCCTCCTCTTCATACACCATCACTGGTACTCTCGTGACATCAGCACGTTGTTGACTAGTTGGTACATTGCTGGGCTTTTGTATAAGAGATTTATCCTGGAGTGAATTAATGTCAAAACCATTGTCCTCACTCGAAATACCAACCTCAGAACCACATGCATCTTGCGTGGGGTAACTACCCCATGGAGGGTGCGACACTGCAGTTCTACGCGGCATACCAGGCAAGTTGTAGTTGCTGGAATAAAACAATGCACTGTCACAGTCACTTTTTCTGGTCGGTTTTGGTGTTGCAGCAGAGTCGCTGTCGACGGATTCTGATGGCCAATGACGCTGTGTCCCAGAAAAAACTTCCTCATCACCTCCACTAAAAGTTTGCCCCACCAACCCACTCAGTTTTGGCGATGAAGCTTCAGTCGTTCCCGCAATACATTCCTGCATCTTACCACCCCCAACCTTGTAGTAAGCATCTAACACACGACTGCAGTATTTACATTCAACGTTCCCGCATTTGTCGCTGTTGTCAGCAGAGTTCTGGCCATCGGCATGATCCGAGTCTGAATGTAAACGTTTTCCAGGTTCTGTACTGGCTTTTTCTTCCAAGGCACCAACAAGAAGTCTGTCATCAACCTGCCGATGAGAACTACACGACCTACAAGGGTTAAGTTCTGAGGTGATTTCGATGTTTAAATTAGCATCAAATGTGGGAATATCACCATCAATGTTGTTCTGGGAATCAACAGTCGTGTTTGCGACGTCCGCTAGATGCTTTGTCTTTGCCGTGTGTTGAGCAAACTCATTCCCATTATTTCCCTTGCCATACTTCATTTCTATTGTAAGTTTTTGTTCAAGCACTGAACCAGTCCGGATCTCGATTTCTTCATTACTGGGAAATGGTGAATGAGATCGCGTGAGCTCCTGCGTCGCAGGAACGAGAGTGGAACTTGTTCGTTCATCCTGTTCTTCTTTCGACAGCTCCTCAAAATCTAAAAAACAAAGTACGTTGATAATATGAAATCAAACGAGACAGACTATCACATGGGCTCCAGAACAACGAGACAAACACCAACCAGCATAATAATTATACTACCGGCGGCCTCTGGGAATTAAATGGTGGAACAACTCCAGTCTTTGTTTTGCTTCATCGTTATCAGTCTCTTCCAATCGTGTGCGCAAAGGAGATGTCACATCAGGACCTCAGGGACCATCCCAGGGAACAACAATCTACCAAATGCTACAGACATGTACTTTTGTTTTAATAGATGCACCCAATTATAATCTGCTGTAGTAAGTGGCTTATGTATATACTACATAGGCATGTGTAGTTGTCGTCTGCTGACATTTTGGTGTGGTGCCTTATTTACAGGCGTTAATATAATTTACTTCCATATTCATAAAAGGACAAATCTTACTGGTTATGATATACCATTAGAATGTTGGGAATATATTAGAGCATGTTGCAACTGAATATTGGTAAGTAATTGCATACAATAAATGATTACACATTATTTATACAAAAACCTTGCGCACAAACTAAAATGGGCAAAAATCTGACATGACACAGGAATTTATAATATATTCCGCACCTTTTGTTCTCCTCTTCACCTTGTCTTTCTGCATTTCAACTTGTTCAGAACCGATCTGGTAGACCTTCACTTCACATTTTTCTTCCGTCTCTGATCCCGTGCCTTTGCTTCGTTCCTCTCCAGCTAAACTCCTCTGAGGCTGGCTGGCGAAAACAGCACTAGATGTCGCCACAGGTGCAGAATTGTCCACCACATAAGTAGATTGCAATACTGGTTGGCAGGTCTTGCGCCGATCTGAGTTACGGCTACGCCGCTTGTGGGACCGTTCCGCTTCGCTGACTTTGCAACTGGATGATCGCTGAACTGGTTGACTTTCATCGCCGTCACTGCTCTTCCTGTAGGTCAGAGGTCAATTAATGAGAATGTGGCTAGAATGACATGCAAGACTTGTCGTCGATCTTGAGTTGCTTCACATGTTTTAATGATAAGATTAGTACAGTGGGATTTCATGGTAACTTCTGTAAAATCATTGAACACTGTACAATGAAACAATGCAATATGCAATACAATACAATAAAGACACTTATATTATGCAAAAAGTGGATTAGAACTAGATATGCAAATTACTTACTTTGCTCTTTCTTCGATCTCTTGCTTCGTTCGCATGACTATGCCAGGCTCAAGGGGGATGTCCTCATTCACATAGACAGACGACACGGGCCTCTTCAATTGCATGTCATTTGACGTAGATGACCTTTCGGGGGACATCAACAGGGGATCGTCTCCACAGCTGCCTCCGAGATCTGCCGACTGTGGATTTGATGCTGTGATGCTACTGAAGTCATTGTGTGCCGACACTGGTGATCCGACACTACTGACAGGACTCGATGCATCACTGCACAGTTTCAGGCCAGTTTTCAAGCGTTCTTCGAGGTCCTGAGTTTGTCTCCGCACGGTTCCAGTGTTCCATGGGATCAGCTCCTTCTCGTAATGTTCCACCACTCCTATCTCCTTCGATTCACCTGTGCAATCAGATTTCACGCTCGAGTTGCAATTGTCTGACATGGCCGCAGATTTCTCATTGGTGGTCGTCACATCAACAATGTCTACGACTTCGGGTTTATCTTCTGTCATGGAATTCGGTGCATCCTCCTCAGCAGTGGCGACATCTGGTGGTGCCTGCAATGCTTCTTTTATCCAGGAGTTGTCAGGGCGAACTTTAGATGTCAACAATGCAGAAGAAGAGCTTGAATGCATCATCTGAGCCGGTCCCGCTGATTCAACGCAGCCTTCCTCAGTCCCACAATACACCTTCGCCTTCTCAGGATGAAGATTGGCACATGACAATGTATGAGACTCCATTGAACTATCAACTCCTATGCAATCAACAGGAGCTGCCGATTTGACGATTCCCTCCAGCGGAGTTTTCGCCATCCATTCTTCGACTTTTCGCACACTACTCATGGTGCCGTGCGGTGCGACACACCACTCGCCGGTGTCAACTGCTGGCTGATTGTTCGACGTATTCCCGCACTGTTTCTGTGGAGAGTTGTGGTCGTTAGTTGTGCTGTCTTCATCTAGAGTGAACAGCGCCACCTCTCCAGTGGTACTGCTTGCGCCACACGTTCCGCTGCGCTCAGCGACGGGAGAGTTGACATTGTACACGCCAGTGACCTGTCGACCGTCATTACTCGAACTGTCGTCCTTATCTGATGGAGAGACACAAACGACACATTTACTTCCATGAAACCATTTACCGTAAGCTAGGCGATATTGTACACCTAACTAGCCAATTTTTAATAGTAAATAAATCTCATGTTATGACTGAGTACAGTATTTTGCAGGTCACATAGCTGTTACTATGTCAGGTATTTCAAAAGGATTTTTTTGCATTTTTGGGCTTTTGAGGTGTAATGGATTTCAAACCTTAAAAATTTATAAAGTTTAATTACTTTAATTTCAGGGTAATCGGCCACTTTAAAACAAAATTTACAAATATCTCAGAAGGGCGGGTTACACATAGATGAATAATTCTTGGACTCTCGATAAACCAATGCTTCCTTGTCCACTTGCCATTTGGGTTTTTTGCTTTGGAATCTGGATTCTTTTGTAATCTGGTTATATCTCGTTAAAACTGTCTATACAAACATTGTTCAAACAAATCTACCTGTACGACGACGAGCCTTGCGACAGTTCATCTCACAATTGTGTGGGGTCCATGACCTTGGCCGACTGAGGTCAAGGAACTCTTCATTCTGTTTCTCATCCTCCGAACTCTCCTCGCTGTCTGTCCGGCATCGTGTCATTTCGTTGAGATTCCCGACAGAGACTGAACGCCACAGCTTGTTGTGCCGTTGTTTGCTGCAATGAGATACGAATGCACAAGTTTGATCTAAAAATCACAAATCACGTTCTATTATTTAGGATGGACAAGAGGATGAATGACCTGGGGAAGAGATTGGGATGCAGTCGAGCTTAATGGGAAGAATAGTATGAAGTCGGATGATATGGGTGGGTCATTTGGTGAGATGGAAGCGGGCCAACTACCAAAAAAAGCAGAGGCAGTGGAACATCGAGGCCGCGGGAAAAGGAGCAGAAAACAACTGAGAGGAATGTAAGAATGGAGGAGGAAAAGTCATGGGAAAAAACTGCCGATGGAGAGCGGTGGAAAAGAACAACAGCCAAAGCAGCAGTATTAGAATTAATCGGCCTGACCATTTTATAAAGGGAACTTTGAGGAAGACACATTTAGGATTTGTCAGTTCTGTGTCATTGCATCAGGTGGTGCTCACTGTTCACTGGGACATCTTTGTACAGTCTTAGGGGTTATTTTCATTAAAAGTCACTAACTATAATAAAGAATATTGAGAAATGCATTTTGTGATTTACGGATGGCCCCTAATTAAGCTGACAGACCTAGCATCGAGGATTCCCTGGTAGATTATCAGCTGCTTCATGAAGCCAGCATTGGGTTTGATGCAGGAGCGTTTCTGTTTGACGAACTGGTATGCTTGCTCCAGCGTCCATCCATACTCCTTCATGGCATACGCCATCACCTGTGACAGACACATCCCTAATAATAATACTAATTAGATAATAACTTCTATCAAGCCTAAGTTATTGGAAACTGAGCACATAGGTGGGTTAGACAATTGTCAAACTGGTATACATGCAGGTGTACAATGTTAAAGTTATCAACAGAAGGATGAAGGAAGAACACTGCCACTGACCGTGCAGGCTGACCGACTGACCCCCATCTTACAGTGGACCAACACCTTCTGATGTTGTTGTCTGAAACACAAGACATTTAATATCATATTAAACATGTACCGTATTCGTCCTATTAAGCGCACAGTACAGTAAAAATTTATGAGATGCAGAAAATGTCACAAATTGTATTTTTTTACCAAAATCTGTGTAAAAACAGATAAAAAAAATCTGCCAGGAGGCATCACTATTTTTTTTTATTAATCCACCAGATGTCACCATGGTTGGCATCACAACAAAACTTTGCAAATGGCGTCCGTTGAGACCTGCGTATTGCTCCGAGTTGGAAACTTACACATTTTGGACAAATGTACCAGAGGTGATATAAGTGAAACTTTTGATTTTCTCAGACTTCTGTCATCACTGAACCTTGAAAAAAAATGGGGGTGTACGCTTATTAGGGCATGTACGCTTAATAGTACGAATACGGTAATAATGTAAAATTAGACTGCTCTGGGAAAAGAGGTTGATCCTCATGATACATTTCTTCAAAAATTGCAATGTGAGATTACAATGGAGTAATCCTTGCAGTTGCCTCTCAATGTTGTGAAGCCATACGTTAAAGGGCCCTCCTCAATGTTGTGAAGCCATACGTTAAAAGGCCCTCCTCAATGTTGTGAAGCCATACGTTAAAGGGCCCTCCTCAATGTTGTGAAGCCATACGTTAAAGGGCCCTCCTCAATGTTGTGAAGCCATACGTTAAAGGGCCCTCCTCAATGTTGTGAAGCCATACGTGAAAGGGCCCTCCTCAATGTTGTGAAGCCATACGTTAAAGGGCCCTCCTCAATGTTGTGAAGCCATACGTTAAAGGGCCCTCCTCAATGTTGTGAAGCCATACGTTAAAGGGCCCTCCTCAATGTTGTGAAGCCATACGTTAAAGGGCCCTCCTCAATGTTGTGAAGCCATACGTTAAAGGGCCCTCCTCAATGTTGTGAAGCCATACGTTAAAGGGCCCTCCTCAATGTTGTGAAGCCATACGTTAAAGGGCCCTCCTCAATTTGTTTCACTTGGTTCGATTCAGACTTATTTCACGAAACATCTGACCTATCTAGTATCCATTGCAACATGCTAGCTCATTTGTAAAAATTTTTAAATTTAATAATCTGGTGAAATCACCGGACAAAGTATTAAATTATTTTTAATGAGATCCGGTCAAAATGGTTGAGCTTTGTACATGTATGTGTATGGCTAATCAACTTGGTAATTACGCCCCTACTATGGCACTTGTAACCAATTGTGATTGTCACTCCTGTGCAGGGGCTCTTCGGCATTCCATGCCTATGATTATTGTATTAAATAAATGGATTGCCATTTTCTCACTCATACATGTTTTTCAGTTATGATTGATATGTACAGAAACTAGCTCAGGCTCCACACCAGTTTATGATATCATTAAGACCAGGCAGTCAGATTAAGTAGGGATATTAAATTCAATGACATAAGACGCAGGCATGCAAACTACCTACGAGTGCCAGCCTGTAAAACCAGCTTCCATGTAACTCTGTGACATCGTGCTGTTGTGATAAAGTTGGATGAAACAGCACAACCTAGCCACGATATGAGAGACAAAAGTAAGATGTTACTGACTTGGCACGACTGATAAACTTGAAAGTGTTGTCCCAATGTCGGAGCAGTTCCGCCTGCTCCACGTCGTACACTCGCACGTTGTAGTACTCGATGACGCCCGGGAAGAAGTTGTCTATTTCCCGTGCCATGTTCAGGATGTTACCGATGCTGCAAACACAGTTAAGAACGGCTTACATGATGCAATTCATTTTCCTTGAGTCACTTCTCAATTTTAACTTCTTCATTTATTAAATGTGGAACATTTCACAGACACGAACATGAAAAGTTTAAATGTAGTCCCTCTTCATAAAGGTAAAGTCATCCCCAGGCATAGACACAAGTTTGAAGGGACCAACGGCAACTTCCTAAAGACACAGGCGACGTGGGGTGGACGAAATTGCCCAAGAGATGGATTTGAAGCGCTGTCCTCTCAACTGACAGTATAGCGCTCTACCGTCAGACATCCGCGCCCCGTATTACCTAATTTATCTGACACGTCATTGTATGCTATACTTCTTGTTTGTCTTTGTATGCTGTATATTCTTATATTACTTTTTTTTCTGGCATGTCATTGTATGCTATACTTCTTGCTTGCCTTTGTATGCTATATATTCTTGAATTACTTTCTCTTGCACGTCATGGTATGCTATACTTCTTGCTTGTCTTTGTATGCTGTATATTCTTGTATTACTTTATCTGGCACGTCATTATATGCTATACTTCTTGCTTGTCTTTTATGCTGTATATTCTTGTATTACTTTATCTGGCACGTTATTGTATGCTGTACTTCTTGCTTGACTTTGTATGCTGTATAAAAGATAAAGTCATCCCCCAGGCATTACGCCTTAGGAAGCCACGAAGGCTTATATGGCCAGTGCTTAAACCTGGTTTCTGTAGTGCGAAGCAACTTAGAGTGCAGTTATACTGACTCTCCTGGACGGGACACTAGTCCATCGCAGGTACCTTCCAAACAGTGTTTGTACTCATTTGCAGCTGAGTAGACTGAGGCAAAGTAGGGTAAACGAAATTGCCTAAGCTTCGAAAACGAACCATGCCCAGTGTGGGTCTTGAACTCAACAACCCTCGAATTTAGAGTCCAACACTTTAACCACTACGCCACGGCTGCCCCCCTCTTCATGCAATAAGATTATATTTAAGATGCTGCCACAGTGTGTTTCTACTTGGAAAATCAATACATTTATTATATATATATATGGTTATGTTTTAGGGGTAGCTGTTGATGAACAGTCAGTTACCGTATTCCATGTGCGTACAGTATGCTTAATTAAGCATAGAGTACGCTTGAAAAAATTTGGGCCATGGAAAAATGTCAAGGAATCTGTTGTTACAAGTGTAAACATTTTTTTTATACACAATAAGGTAACTGCTTAACACTAGTGGTGTCATTTGGTGAGTAGTGTAAAACAACTGAAATGTGGTGCCAAATGTTTAACACCAGATGGCGACACTTTTCACTTATTCCACACTAGCCAATAATTATGGATCCTGCTGATTAAAAAAGGGGATGTATGCTAATTAGGACATGTATGCTTGTTAGGTCAAATACGGTATTTATTGTGAATATTGTTCGTCAATGAAAGAAAGGAGGGTGGTGATTCATCAGGGGTTCTGCTGCTTAATTAAGACAAGCTCAACAGAGAGGACATAGAAAAGGAACTTTCCGATCGAGCGAGTGATACTAATAACTAGCACTAGAAATGGTAAATGGGTCATTGCATATGAAATCAACCAAAAATGTTCTCAACCTCCTAAGATTTTAATGAAATTTGGCACACATGTTAGGCCTGTACCGAAATTGAGGTAACACTTTTTACTGGCTGATTTCATATGGAACGATCCAATTGCGAGAGGGTTTAAGTGAGTCTCACCCTTGTTCCTGGAGATCCTCCAGATTAGAGGCGTTCCACTCGGAGCCGAGGTAGAGATAGTCGAAGATCTCGGAGGCGGCATCCATCTGCCTCATAATAACAATCATCTCCTCATCTATGAACGGCTTGTACTCCGCCAGGCTCATCTCCATAGTGTCCTCCAGGAGGCTACGCAGCTGCACGAACAAGAACAAGAAAGTTTATTTGACCCTATATACATGACATAATACATTTTTGTAAAAACAAAACAGAAAAACATATACATATACAGAGATATAATTATATATTCGTAGATATGCTTTATGGAGTACTAAAACAAAATCTTGAACAAAATGTTTGTGGTGCGTGATTGCGTGTGTGCGTGCGTGCATGCTTGCATGCATGCGTGCGTGCGTGCGTGCGTGCGTGCGTACGTGCAGCAATTTGTGTTGTGTGTGAGCCTGAAATGTATGCATGTTTGGTCGTGCTAAAATGTATATATTATACACACCACACATCTGACCCATTGATTTACTTGAAGAACGCCTTAAAATGTGGTTTAACAACCCCAGAAACAATGAGATTAAGGTAGCTGAAGCAGACATACAACTGTTACAGCTGTCAACGCAGAACTGTGTGCATATGTGCCAACTCTTACAGTTTACCAGTTACCGGTTCTTTTGCGGGTCTTATGGATTTCTGTTACCAATCTTACATATATAAACATCTTGCTGATTTTATTTTACCCCAGGCTATGGGGCAAAGATAAAGTTGGACCTCTACTTAACCCCTGTTGAGGGTGACCGCACTGCTAGGTGTACATACATAGACACTGGTGACTTCTTCGAGGTCGACGGCCATCATGATCGCCTTCAACTTGCCCTTTATTGTCTTCTCCACCTGAGCCTTCTCCATGGACCTGCAAACATCACCATCAACTACCGTAAAGCACTTACTAGGAGCCCACTCCAAAACAGATGCACAGCTGCTCTACTACCTAAACATATGAACAGTTTTGCAAGATGTGAACGAAATACAAACTGATTTGATAACATCATCAAAACATGTATTTGTAAGGGTTAATAAGATTTGTAGCAATTATAATTAGACAATCTCATAAAAATACATTAATATAAGATTTATTGTTAAATAACAATAGTGATAACAATAAAACAGCATTTATATGCACAATAAATCTTGCTTTAGCCACTCAGAGGCAAATTACAGTACTAAAATGTGCATACATGAATTTTAGAAAATATAAATAATTAGTATGTTAAATTATTATTAAATAATAAACAGCTAAAATATTCTTAGCTGAAAAAAAAACACGATTTAGTAAAGCATTATGACTGAAACACTGAATAAATCACAGAAACAAATGGTATAAAAATATAAAGATTTCCTCGCTCACCCGGCTGTGATGGGCGTCTCTGTTCGGTGAGACTCGATGTCTTCCATCGTGTTCCTGTAAACAATAATAATGATAACAAAACTATTACTACGCCTCAGTCCTCAGAAACAGGAGCCCAGAGGTGCATCAACCAAACGGGTTAGTCAATCTTGAAACTGATATATACATTGTTAAAGATGTCAACAGACAGATGGACACTCTTGGGAAATAGGGAAGGTAAAATATAAGTGTCCAGAAGATTGTGGAGTAGTATTATGTTTCCAGTGTACCTAACACTAACAGGGAATGAATTCCAAAGAGTTGGCACAGCAACTGAGAAAGCCGAGTTCCAATGTTTGTTTCAACCATCGGAACAAAAGTAGATTAGAACTAGATGATCAAAGCTGTCTGGGCTTTCTTGCAACATAACAATATCAATCTGGCATTCCAAAGTCTTAGGGCGTTATCCTAACTGGGTTTCTTTGAAAGCCCAGCATCCAGGCTGATGCCAAGTGTAAACAAGATTACATTTTAAAAATATTCCTGCTGAAGAGAAGTTTGGAAGGAAGTAAAACAGAAATATAAATGTGTAGTCTTACATTCCTTATAAAAATACAAATATCTTTCAACATTCATAAACATAACTTGCATTACCATCTCCACTTTCAAAACATCTGAAACTATAGTATCTGTCCAAAAAATCTCAAGACATATTTATTCCAAATTGCATTTCCACCATAAATGTTCGGTAGTCCGTTGTTCTGATAATTATTTTGCACTTCCCTGTTCATGATTATTCTTAATGATTCTGTTGTGTTGCACCTTAATGATTCTGTTGCACCTTTGTGCTCATATTCTTGAGGATGTCGGTGCTGTAGAAGTTCATTATTATCACAACTGGTATCAGGTCTCTTCACAGTGTAGACTTTATCCATCAAATACATAGAAACTTTAAAACAAATTAACAACTCTTGCTATAAAATCCTGCCAACTTACCAGCTGGGTGGTCACAGTAAAATTTTACTACACCATGATGCAACACTGGTCAGGTTTAAAAACGTTTCAAACATTTAAAAACATACCAAGCACATTTAATAATTTAAAACTTATATTAAAAACTTACCATTCGTTGAGGCATGACTGGTCAGATTTTATCCGTACCTCATAGTACGTCACCCACGTGTGGGTTAACCCCTTCGGGTAATAGTTGTTTCGTTGAGCGATGTTGCGCACGCGAATGAGACTCTGCAGCGCCGACCTGGAGAAAGAAAGACAAACCACATCATAATTTTTTTAATAAAAAATTCGAGGGACAGAAAAATTAATGGTCACATTTAAGAAACAAGCATAAATATATACGTGATCACAGGAAACAGGAATCAGGGTTTGGGAGGGGTAATATCTTTTTTTACCCTCAACTAAACTATTTTGTGATTCGAGAACGTGTACTTCATGGCTTTCTGCAGTTTGGTACTTCTCTGACATCATATTACAGAGAATGATTAATCCAAAGGCACGATATTGCCAGCATCACTTGGGCTGGCATCTGGAGACAACATATTGAAAAATCGCTGCAGAAGAAGTGAAACGAAATTAAATGGTTTTCACATACTTTGTTTTTTTTGCCTATTCTTACTTACTATTTTCACTTATTTTTAACTTATATATCACTTACTTTGTTAACGTTGCACTTACTGTTTTTACTACTTGTTTTCACTTATTTGTTTAAATACATTTTATTTACTAATTTATTCATCATGACATGAACATACCACATAGCTTGCACCGACACTGGCTTGAATATGTGATGTCTCTCGTTCGAGGCCAGGCTGAAGCCCCTGTAACATAAACACTATATTTATTTGTATGAGTGAAACATTGGAGAAAAGTTAGCAGTGGCAAATGTTCAGCATGACAGATGTGCAGTATCTATTCTAAAACTTAGTAAAAGACTGGCTGTAATACACACTGAAATTGGGTCTGAGACAGATATAATCAACTATGTGCTCCATAAAGGACCACGAAAATTCAGCCAGGAAACACCAAGACTCAACGGAAGTCTGTCAAAATATTCAATGAAAGGACTGGGTTGGTGTTACCAGCCTTTTATACATTCACATGTGGTATAAAATATGCCAGAGCTGATATAGGTGAAACTTTCTATTTTCTCAGACTTCTGTCGTCACTGAACCTTGACAAAATGGAGGTGTATGCTTATTAGAGGGTGTACGCTTATTAGGAGGTGTACGCTTATTAGGGTACGTATGCTTAATAGGATGAATATGGTAGTATATACCATACAACATTGTACGATAAAAATAATAAGACTTTTGACCTTCCAAAGTATTGCACCCATCTCTGATTAACATATACTTTGTTTTAATTATATGACTGTGACTGACTAACTGTCATAAAATTGTCACAGACAGTGTCATTGACGTACCCGTCACCATCCAGCCTAATGGTCATGTCGCCCCAGACAGTCAATACAAGCCCGATGGTGGTCTGGTCATCCACAATGTCCACTCCCAGAATGACACTCTCCTCCGTGTCCTGGCGGTCAATTGTTGACACCACCACCAGGTAGCGGTTGTGACTCGGGTACCCACTCTCCACCTTGACCGCCTGTAAGGGACCATATATTTGGCAGTGTCAAAATATAGAAGATATTTAACGATATTTAAAAATGCTAAAGGCATTAAAAAATATTAAAGATATTTAAACACTTTAAATACATTTAAAATGTGTACTGTATGTTTTCATACTGTTTTCATCCTGCACTTAAGAAAGGTAGTAGAACTTGAGGACATGAGGTAACATTAGTGAAGGATCAGTGTAGACTGGATATCAGAAAGTACTCGTTCTCACAGAGGACAATGAATGAATGGAAAAATGATCGACATATCTTGGCAAGGCAAGCAGCGTGAATATTACTAGCATCATAAATCCACCTTGATAACTTCTACTAGGTACTTTACGGTAATGATAGAAGCCATGTTTAAACAGAAGCCATGACTATGAGGCTGCTGTGGCTGAAATACGTACCACTTTGATAGTGTCCTGGTTTCGAAGGAGGTAATACATGGACTGAAGGTGAGACTGCATGTCTCCTGAAAATACAATGAAACCTTTGTATACTGTACAATAAAACCTGTGTATAGTGTACAGTAAAACCTGTGTATAGTGTACAGTAATACCTGTGTATAGTGTACAGTAATACCTGTGTATAGTGTACAGTAAAACCTGTGTATAGTGTACCGTAAAATCTGTATTAGTACTAGTTCCTGATAACCAGCTGTTTGTTTGATGAAATTAATGATCACTGACTCTAAAATAAGTGTGTTTAATAAACAGAGCAAGTGCCCGTACAATCAGGGCAGCAGGCATCTGTTAATTTCGCAGACATTTTGTTTACCCTTTTTTTACAACAGCGGTAGGTTCAGATACGTGGTGGATTCGTAACCTTAACATTGGGGCATTAACCAAAGTTGTTTGTATCTTGTGTAATATTTAGTCTGTTGGTTGAATGTACTAGAATTGTGTGCCTTATCAAGTGCGCCGACAAAGCGGTACATGAAGATGCAGATAACATGAGAAAAACAGTGGTGTGCTAAAGGATGGAACTCACCAATGCAGCATAGCTTGAAAAAGAACATTATAATTCCTTATTATATGCATTTAAATGCAGAAAGGGAGCGTTATTATTTACACGTGCACAGCTCTTCATGTTTTGGTAATTAAGAAATATGCAACACTAGTCATTTGTTGTCTGCGACTAACCACAAAACAACTGAGACTTTATACAAAAGAAACACAACCTCTACCTAGTTGACAACTGCATCACCAATAGGGAAATGTTTGATCTGAAATAGATAAACAAAGATACCAACTACATCCAAACCAGACACTCACTCACAAGGAACCCCCACGGGAAGAGAAAAAGAGGACGGCCTAGAAACACTTGGCGGCGAGACCTTGAAGTAGAAATTAAAAGGATGTGTTATTACTTTTACTTTCTTTACTACTTGAAAGGAAATACCTTCCAACTTCTTGGTCAAGAACTTCCAAGGATCACACAAAAGCAGGACCCAGTGGGTAACTTTTGTTGATGGCCTATGTTCCCACCGAGCAAATGGACCTAATAATCACTTCCAAACACGACTGGCTCTACAACCCTGGATGGTGATGCCCCATCATCACAAGTATTGATTATTCCCGTGCTGTGGGGGCCCGAGTCCTGAATCAGATTTCAGCAGGTTTTTGCCTGCAGACTAACATATAAAGGCTTATCGCACATCACAGCTGCTGCTGACTGATGGAGAGTAAAAACTAGTGGGTGGCTAATGAAGAGAAACGAGACTGTTTACACAGATATGTTTTTACACTTGTTAATCCACTTAGAGAGGAATTTTACTTATGTAAAAATGAATCAGGATAAATGGATGGACAGATTAAGTTATTAATGGAAAGGCAGGTGGATGGAGAGAGTGCTGGACATATGGACAGATATACTGACAACCAGACAGACTGACGGACAGAGATACAAACAGGCAGGTGCATAGAGTGCTGGACATATGGACAGATAAATTGACAACCAGACAGACAGACAGACGGACAGAGATACACACAGGCAGGTGCACAGAGTGCTGGACATATGGACAGATAAATTGACAACCAGACAGACAGACAGACGGACAGAGATACACACAGGCAGGTGCATAGAGTGCTGGACATATGGACAGATAAATTGACAACCAGACAGACAGACTGACGGACAGAGATACAAACAGGCAGGTGCATAGAGTGCTGGACATATGGACAGATAAATTGACAACCAGACAGACAGACAGACGGACAGAGATACACACAGGCAGGTGCATAGAGTGCTGGACATATGGACAGATAAATTGACAAAATAAGGACAGATAAATTGACAACCAGACAGACAGACTGACGGACAGAGATACAGACAGGCAGGTGCATAGAGTGCTGGACATATGGACAGATAAATTGACAACCAGACAGATGGACAGAGATACATACAGGCAGGTGCATGGAGTGCTGGACATATGGACAGATAAATTGACAATCACACAGACAGACAGACTGACAGAGATACAGGCAGGTAGGCAGACAGCCAACGGACAGACGGACCGACATACACAGACAGACAGACAGACAGACTAAAGTCCCACTCACACACCAGTTGTATACATAAGCAAGTGGATAATTATTTCTGAATTATTCTTATTTCACTTGTTATTTTTAACTTCTCCGTCTCCATAAACTGTTGAAAATTTGTAAATATAAGTATACTGCTAAGTCCTGACTGTGAAGCCATCTAGTGGTCCAGTCATAATGATGTCTACAGATTATAAAACACATCACATGATGTAAACCAAACCTCTTATGTGTAGAGAAATAATCACTTACATTTCGACACACTAAAACTATGAAGTCTTACCTCCATGGGAGCCCCGTGTGATTGTGCGCAGACATTCTGACTGCGGGAGAATGCAGGCGGCCCCCTTGACCGCAAGGTACGTCTCGCTGAAGCTGTAACACCAAACATTGATGGTCACTAACAAGGCAAGTAATGCTGTCTTCAATGATATTATTTCACATGGTTATTAGAAATAAAACACCAAATGAAGCAGGATGCATGAAACAGATGGCATTAACATATGTACAGAATGTAATAGATATTTTATGGAATTTTTTTTACAAAGTTAATGAGGCAAAGGCCCAGATGGCAATTGGACAAGGAAGCCATTGGCTTATCGAGATTCCAACATTTTTTTCATCTACGGTATGTGTAATCCACCCTGCTGAAATATGTGTCAAACTTGTTTTTAAACATAATCACACTGCTAGCTGTTACACAATCCGTAGACAATTTGTTTCATTCATTTATTGTCCTCTGTGAGAATGAGTACTTCCTGATATCCAATTTACACTGATCCTTTACTAATGTTACCTCATGTCCTCTAGTTCTACTATCTTTCTTAAGTGCAGGATGAAAACAATATGTAAACATACACTACACCATTTTAAATGCTCTACTATCTTTCTTGAATGAGAAAAAAATATTTCTATCAATATCCATCCAATTACTTAAAAACCTTAATTTGATCTCCTCTTAACCTCCTTGTCTTTACCGTTGTTAAAACATATTCTAGAATTTATTTCAACAAGAATGTTACATACGTAACGTGGGACACCAAAACATTAAAATATTATACTTATTAAAGGTGAATTTTTTCCATTATATATTAGAAGTAGGGTTAATTTCGTTTCTGCTTTGTAAAAATAACCTATCTGGCAATACTGTAATCACCGAAATAGTTTTGATACCTTGGGAATTTTAGCCTTGTGACCCCAGCGGTTGCCTTGCACGTGGGGGTTTCTCGTGCCAAAATTAGATGTTTTCTCTCTCAAGAAATTCCCCTTGCCAATTTCATAATTCAGCTCTTCAAATTGTTTCAGATATGTCTTCAGGACCTCAGTAACATATGTGTCCAAAAGAAACGATAAAATCTTGAAGCATCTGCATAGACAGTCATGAAAACCACCTTCCACCAAATAAAATGAAGTACATTTATGATATAAATAATCCGCATTTTACAATTTTTTTTAGCTGAATCGACTAAAAGAATTTTTGGTAGCTTTGACCAAGTCACTGACTGTCTACTATGTAATGTATGCGTCTACAGAAGCCATGATGCAGTAAGAACTCATGCCATGCTTGCATAAGCAATCTGCCCACCAAACCCCCAAGACATAAACAAGCCATGCGTAACCACAAAACGTTGTCATGCTTATAAGGTTTTAATAAGCCTGTTGCATGTAAAAATTTTCAAAAGACATCTGCTGAATCTGTAGGTGTACTAGTGGGCAACCAACAAAGCTGTCCACACAGACAATGTCAGTGATTTTATTATAACCAATAAAAAATAAAAAATTTGTGTCATGGAAAAATGTCAAAGAATCTGTTCTTATAAGTGTACACCAAAATTTGTTTCTCTACACAATAAGGTAACTATTTAACACTAGTCGTATCATTTGGTGACTATTGAAGAACAACTGAAAAGTGGTGCCAACTGTTTAACACCAGATGTCGACACTTTTAATTTGTTCCACACAAGTCAAGTTACAATAATTATGGATCCTGCTGATTAAAAAGGGGTATGTGCTAATTAAAAAAATTACGGCATGTACACTTAATAGGTCAAAGTTTATTTTTAAAGGATTAAAAATTTGCAAACAGCATTAAAAAACATTAACATTGTTGCCAAGCTAAATAGTGATCTGACCCCTACAGTAGGACGGGTAAACTGCACCAAATGACACAAGTTCTAATTGGCGGTTGAACCCTCGAGTTCGGCAAAGTAGACACTCTGATATGGTAATCCGATTATCTCAGATATGATTCAATTACAGTCATGCGTGTGTGTCGAGTCCTGACAAGTGGATAGACTCTCTGGGTGCCTGGTTGATTTATAAACACACTTTAGGAAGTGTCATCAAACGACTAGAAAGAAATCAAGTTTGCGGTGTGTAAACGATGTCTGGAGAGCATTTTTTCCTGGATCCTGCTGCGGTATTGTGCCCAAACCTGATTTCACCAGTCACTCTTAGATACCCGTGAATTACTGTCAAGTCCTTCTGCCAACATACTGACCTAATGCTAATATTTGTTAGATTCGGTGTTGTGTTCACGAATTATTTGTCATCATAAAAATAGCAGAACCCAGCCAAATAGAGCATTTCGCTGTTGAAGAGTCAAACCAATGGAAGTCCATTTATAATTGCCCTACTTAGCATATGCCTACTTTCTTAATCAGCAGGATCCATAATTACTGTAATTTGACTAGTGTGGAACAACTGAAGTGTCACCATCTGGTGTTAAAAACTTGGCACCACTTATCAGTTGTTCTACATTAGTCACAAAATGACACCACAAGTGTTAAGCAATTACCTTATTGTGTACAAAAACAAATTTTTGTGTACACTTATAAGAACAGATTCTTTGACATTGTTCAATGGCCCATTTTTTTCCAGCACATTGTACACTTATTAGGCCGAATACAGTGTCTGACGAGGATTCCAAACAATGAAAGTCCATTTTCATTTGCTAGAAATTAGTGTAACAGACACATATCCAAGCATCAACAAGGTGCAGATTAAAACGGACTTCCGTTGTTTTCAGTCCTCAACAGTGATTTGACCCCTGCCAAGTATTCGTTGAACGACACGCTCTGCACCATGCGAGTCCACCAGTGGAGCAAGAGTCCACCAGTGGAGCAAGAGTCCACCAGTGGAGCAAGAGTCCACCAGTGGAGCAAGAGTCCACCAGTGGAGCAAGAGTCCACCAGTGGAGCAAGAGTCCACCAGTGGAGCAAGAGTCCACCAGTGGAGCAAGAGTCCACCAGTGGAGCAAGAGTCCACCAGTAGAGCAAGAGTCCACCAGTGGAGCAAGAGCAAAAAAAAAATAGGCAACAATCATTTTCTTCTATAATTAATGGTTAACAAACTAAACCTAAAGTAACAAATTATATTCATAACATTGACGAGAGACAGAGAAAGTTAGACAAAATATTTTAAGACAGAATCACCCATTTTTTGAGAGGTAAAAACTATGTTAGAAATTGTTACATCAATCCATTCAAAGAATATTCAATATATTTTCAGTACAGATATAATTGTAAACTTACACCAAAATTGAATTTTCCATTTATTTAAAGTGAAAATAGTTTGTAGAATGGACTGTATAAATGTTAACTATTAGAAAATCTTACACTATACATGATATTTGCAACGCATGCACAATAGAACTAGATGTTTTGACGACGCACAACCATAGTTTCATTCTTAACAAACAGGTGTCATACATGCTAAAAATAATGTTTATTGTACGACAGTAAATAATTAAACTGACTACATACACACTTACCTAAATAAAACAACCCCTTTCAGAAATCATAATTTAAAAATAAAAAACTTGTTATGACCAATTTCGAAATTTACCAGTTTCAGACATTGCAACGATGTCAGAAACATATTGCACTGACGTCACTAACATATCAAAATGACGTCACAAACATATTGCACTGACGTCACTAACATATAAAAATGACGTCACAAACATATTGCAATGACGACAAAAGCATATCACAATGACGTCATAAATATATCGCAATGATCTCAAAAACACGACCCGAAACCATAGTTTTATTCTTAGCCAATAGGTGACATATATGATGTTAATACTGTCAAATGAACAAAATTATTTCAGTTACAGACTGAATGAATTTAGTCCACTGATGTACAGTAACAATGCCCCAGTAATAATAAATTAATAATAATAATAATATAAATTAGGATTAACGTACATTGTAATAGTAATAGATGCAGAAAGAAGTAATAGTAATTGCCTGTAATAACTAATATTCTAATAGAACCCCATATCTTACTCCTCCCATCAGCAATGTGAGAACGACTCTGGAATCCTTCCCAACAATGCAGAAATATGAAATAAACAGCAGACGTTTCTTAGACATTCTTACCGGTACAAGCTCACATGCATACGTGAAGCCATGCTTCTAAAATAACTGCATATCTGCCTTCGTACTGCAAGAATTGTATGGGCAGTTACCATAGCAACACATTGTTACAAAAGCCAGCATGTGTAGAATGTTAGCAGGGAATGATTCATTATTACAACCTGAAATTCCCCATGAATGAAACTGTATCTCTGAGAGATTGCAACTAAGTAAATATTTATATCATGCAAAATATGTTATCAGCCAAAATCACATAAGTTAAGACTAATAAAACATACACTTTGAATCAGATATGCAATAAACTCATGATACAGTCTGTTTAAAAGAACTGTCATATTCTAATCATGTTTTGTCTTCGCAAACTATGCAGAATTATGCACACAGGTGATAGCATAACTACTACAAACACGTTAAATTTACAACTATAAATAAACCAGATGTATATAATGATAAATATGTGAAAAAATATTTAACTGTTGCAGTTATACTAGACCTTACATAAATTAAGTGGCAATTTGTCACAAAGTGGACAGTTAAAAATTACAGGGGGCAACCCGAAGCAAAAAAAGTAAAGTTGTCTTGAAAGGAGCTGATCAAATATATCAAAGTTCATTCAACCACTAATGATATTCATATACCAAAGTGGTGAAATAAATACCAAATACGTATCCATAATTCACTGATGAATCTAATTTACATAAACAGCTATGTAATATGCATGAACGCACAGTAGCATGCCTAAGTTTATTCCACAGCACTACTATCTGCCAGTGCCCAACAGAGGAAGATCGATCAGGATTTGTCAGGAGAGTTTAAAGGTCCCTCCTTAATTCGATTTTTTCACTAGTCCCATGTCAGACTCATTTCATGAACATTTTAACCAATTTTTTCGCTAGTCCCATGTCAGACTCATTTCATGAACATTTTAACCAATTTTTTCGCTAGTCCCACGTCAGACTCATTTCATGAACATTTTAACCAATTTTTTCGCTAGTCCCACGTCAGACTCATTTCATGAACATTTTAACCAATCTACTATCCACTATGACGTGCTAGATGGTTTGTACAAATTTGTTATTTAGCTTTGTTGAAATCCTCAGACAAACAATAAAATAATTTTTGATCGGGTCTGGTAAAAATTTGGCAAACAAAATGGTAAAGTGGTCCCTGGCAGTGATCTATGGCTATTTGCCCTTTCACAAATTATCCAGTCTACAATCAAACTTTTTTCAATTTTAATTTTTACAAATACACACTCTTCTATTAAACCGCCTGTTGATATTACTTAAACGTTCACACACTACAGTTAGATATGAACATCAACAAACCTGATTCACGACGGGGAAAATTAAATCTTGTGAAAAGGGGACTATATTTTATTGTTAGCAGATATATCTGCGATGATACAATCCACAAAATCAATGTGCACTGCATGGGCAAAGGCCGTCTACCTAGTCAAACAGTGACGTATTTAGGGGGACATTTGGCTTAAATTTAGATTTTTTTCGCATTGTACCCCTACATGGTAGCACAGTAAACAAATGAGTGACTTAGCTTGGCCCCCTTTTCCCCCATTTGGCCCCCCTTTGTGAGATTTTTAATACGTTACTGTAATCAAATAAATTCTGCATTTGATTGCAGGCATGGTTTGATGAGGTGCTGTAAACTCGAGACAAAGAGAGAGCAGACCGTGAAATGTTATCCTGCACATTGGCCTACCTCGGCTGTGGGAAGTCAAGCAAAGAAGAAGACAAGCAGGTATTCCCCACAAACCCAGGGGCTGCAGAGAGGGAGAAAGGCAACCCAGGGGCTGCGGGGAGGGAGAAAGGCAAACAGTCATGCCAAGAAGCACCAGCATGCATGCATGCTACACGTGGCTCACCGCAGTTGGTTCACAAAACGAATGGTATTGTAGAGCCTGTGAAACCTCTTGAGAGCACCAGAGGGCACCCTGAAAACAATGACAGATACACATGGCTGATTTCACAGACCGACAGACATGCATGACTGATTTTACACACTGATAGACAGATGGGCAAAATCAGTCGAAATTAGTGAGAAAAGGATATTGTTTGATGTGGGTATATTTTGTAGCTCGGCAGGTACGACACATGATCTGCATCAGAAGTAAACAGATAGAGAGGTAAATTTCCGATGAAATCAAGTGGATTTCATTTGACTTAGGTATATTTTGTTGAGTCACATATATTTCATAGCCTGATAGATGACGACTGCACTTGATCGGAATCACAGTGCAATAGGCCAATTAGCCAATGACAAATTTGACGGATGAGCAAAATATGAACAATGGCGGATATTAGGGGTTCGAAAGGTGGACAAATGGCTGCATGAATGCCACCATGTTCTTTGAATACAAAGGAAGAAACATAAACAGGAACTCTCTGAGACAGAAAAAACCGACAGACAGAGAAACCAACAGACAGATAAACAGATAGACAGACAAATGGATGGATAAAATGTTTCCAAAGGGTCACCCACATTTTTATATTCTAACATTAATTATAATACTGTAATCTAGAAACATAACTGCTGTCTCTGGAGTAATTAGAGTAAGGTTATTAAGGTGTTCTGATATCAACAAGTTAGCATATATATATATATATATATATATATATATATATATATATATCAGCTAAGTTCATGGGAAATGGGTAATCCATTGCCCTTTCCTTTACTACCACCAATAAGATGGTTATACACTGTTTCAATATTCATCCATCAAACCCTAGTGGCAATACCCCCATCTGTATACAGATACTTCAATTTAAGCATAATTACGCAGGCGTTCATTTGCAAGCCAACATGGGGCCTTGTCACAGCCATAAGGCAGTAAGCCCTGCACTCAAAGATACAACAATTACGTTGTCAAATTAACTTCCTGTACAGCAGTTACTGCCAGTCATTCTGACAGTGACATAGATCAGGTGCTCCCTGGCTATGTTCAAACAGTAAACCAACACTTTGTTCTGTCATGTGATGACACCCACTCCACCCCACCCACCCCACCCCACCCTGTTAACTGTGGGGCGCCGTAGCAGGGTAGTCAATTGCCAGGACCAGGGTACAAGTCCATCTGCTGCTGTTTCAAAACTTTTCATTCACCCCACTTTTTTTGCTTTTCGGATGAGACACTAAAAGTAGTTGGTCCTGTCTACCTGGTGTGGAAGTAAAAGATTCCACACAGTCCTTGTTATAAGCCCCTGTTGGTTACTAGAGGATCTACTGAGTTGTACTTATATCCAGTTAATGATGCTGTAGCAAAAATACCCATCCCCAGACAGGACTACTTGGTAGTTGGTGACTGTCACGATAACAATATTTACAACATTTCAGTTCACACAAAGTTATCACAGAAACATCCATCTATGCCTTGGTACTTGGTGCCGCCAGTCAATATGTTGATGGCTTCTAGGAATCTAATTCTCGAAACTGCGAAATAATACTGGGAGATATACTTATAAATAGCAACATCTAGTGATTCCTTATTTTATGTAACTTGGCACAATCATAGAAAAGACGCATTATTCGAATTAAAAAAACAAAAGTTTCACAACTTCTTCGTGGAAAAGAGTTTTTTGGGGTAGACTTCAAAAAACATTTAGAAAATTGTAGGAGCCCCATTCTGTATAAGGGCATCTGGCAACTCATGACTTTGTTTGCACTGGGCATAAAAACATTGTTTCATTGGTGACACTTAGATCCAACCCCGTCGACCTTTGTCTTGTCTTTGTCAGATCATGATTTTACTTAAGGGATGACGGTAGACAAATAAAGTGCCTGCGATTTTTTAGACTGTACCCCCTTTCAAGGATCTTTTTACACTCTGAAAAAATAGTTAGGAACAGGGAAAAAGGGCACATTTATAGACTGGCACTTGCTGTGCACAGGATTAAATTTATGGTTGCTGGTTGGCAGAATATGCACGTCTCAGTGAAGCTAGGATCCTCAGTGTCAGTGAAGGAAGGATCCCCGGTGTCAGTGAAGGAAGGATCCCAGTGTCAGTGAAGGAAGGATCCCCGGTGTCAGTGAAGGAAGGATCCCAGTGTCAGTGATGGAAGGATCCCCAGTGTCAGTGAAGGAAGGATCAAATCTCTAATGCTGAATTTCTCAAAAATAAAGACAGTAGTTTAGAACCCAAAGGACAATCACTTAAATGAAACCAGAACACGGTCTGGCATCTACGAGAAACTAAATTGGCCAATACGTTAATATTTTAATTAAATAAACTCAACTTATTAAGATTAAATATAGCTTATACATGCTCTCCTGCTTCATAACAACTTTCAATTTAAAAAAAAAAACTTAAAACTGTCAGTGTCTTAAAATAAAATTAAACAACACTACACCGTGTATAATTATTAATTAGTAAAGAAATATTAAAAAGACACAATTTCCTTTATAGTGATAATAAACTGGAGTAGTTCAAACAATTATAGGGGGGATGTTTGCTTACTCATTTTAGTGGGGGTATTATGCCTGGGTGAAGTGTCCGGGGGGGCTTCTGTACCCTGTAATATGCATAACTATATCATCAGCATATTGACACCCTGTTTAGCACTATAGATTCATCATGAATCACCGCTATGCTTTGTTGTGGTGTTCCCCATGACTGGGCCACGAGAAATCAGCTATTGTTGCCTTTTTGTGGCTAAAAGAACTGATTGTGCAAACATACACATGGGGAGTTCTGTTGCAACTGGTTCCTGTTGTAAACATCCGGGGGAGTTTGCTTACAATCTCTGGGAGGTGTGTAAACATATCCAGTTATGTAAACAGCATGTTCCTTATGTAATACAACTGTCAACTCAGTGCACCACTGACTCTCCCGCGCTGAGTGGGTTTATGTGTATAAAAACAAGGGGTGTCCGAAATGGGTGTCTGTGATTCATCAAAGACTGGTCTGGTGTTCTGGTTGGTAAATCCCTGGATTTTCACTGTATTAGGCAGCAGTGTAGTAGTTAAATTCCTTGCAATGCTGATAATGAAGTATTCTGTGCCTGCAGCAATAAGACCATGCCGCATAGCTGCAATCAGTCCTTCTTTACCTTTCACCACTGTATCTTAACCTCAGTCCTCAGCCACCTAAGGTTTGTATCTTAACCTCAGTCGTCAGTCACCTAAGGTTTGTGTCTTAACTTCAGTCACAGTCCTCAGCTGCCTAAGGTTTGTGTCTTAACCTCAGTCACAGTCCTCAGCCACCTAAGGTTTGTGTCTTAACCTCAGTCACAGTCCTCAGCCACCTAAGGTTTGTGTCTTAACCTCAGTCACAGTCCTCAGCTGCCTAAGGTTTTCCCCAACCAGAGTGCAAATGGTCCTACTTCTTTGAGGTCACTCCGCAGCACACTTAACAGGTTTGTGCATCGACATCCATTCCAGGCTTTATATCAGTCAGCACCCAGTACAGTGAATTCCAGGACTCACTGTGCAGGAGTGTGATAATAGGCAATAATACAGTAGTTAGATCACTGGCCTTCAGGAAGTTCAGGAGTTGATGTTTATATATTTATGAATCAGTGTTGTAAATAATTTCTGGCTACAGTTGTACCATACCTAGCAACAACACACATGCCAATTTCTTCTATTTGTCTTGAACCTGTGTCTTTTCATTACTGTAATGAGTCCATCTGTAGCCACATGCATCATAATTTATTATTCACAAAGTTTTAATCTGTTTTAATGAGCAATTTATTGATATAACATGTTATGCATAAATGCTTTATCACAGTGATATTTGCAATAAGAACTTTAGCCTATTTCTGACTGAAAGTGAATACAAGTACAAACATATTTAGGCAAATGCTTATCTGCACAAGTTATTACATGGTTGTTTAGATACATTCCTGATTAGCAGCATACTGAAGCATAATCAGTGCCTGTCATTGCGTTCTTGTCATAAATAAATTATGTACATAAACAACTACACTTGTACGTAAACAGTGTACACTTGTCTGCCTGTCAGGCATGGGCGAGGCCAGCTCGTGAAGAATGCCAGTCATCAAATCAATAAGTTACGTTCTTATATAGCACAGTATCCAGTCCTTGGGACCGCTCAAAGGGTTTTACACTTCATCCACTGGCTGACCTGTTCCTCTCAACATCAACTCGACTTCTCTGGGAAGCATTCAGCCATTCTTCAATTACTGCAGGAAGACTATTCGTTCACGTATCCACCACGCATTTATACAGCTAAGCTAACTGGAACAACCCAGAGCGAACAAACCTTCCGAACCTTCGAAATGGGAACAAGAGGATTTGAACCCAGGTTATCCTGATCGAGAGTTCACTACGTCACTGTGCCCCATCCCTCTAAGGATTGTTGGTAGTGAGTTCGTGCATGCGTGCACAAGTGGGTGCGTGCAAGCGAGTATGCATGAGTGTCCTAGTTTGTGTGAATGAATGACAGCACCAGCTCCACAATTCATAGACCAACAATGTTAACTTCAGTCACTGGATGTCACTGTAAGAGATTAACATTCCCACGGTGACTGTGAGAATGAAACTTGTGATAAAGGGCGTCCCTTTCTCTGTGACTTCAGGACACAACTTGACACACTGCACAACAACCTGATTCCCAGTGACATAGCCTTAGTGTCTACATGGTGATATCTTCTAAATTACTTTCTGCCAGACAGAGTCATACCCAGCTGGGAAGCGCATGGAACCACCATGCACCTAGCATAGCAAAGTCAACAACAGTTATTTGTGCTCTGGCCATAGTTTCACCAATGATCTGGACAACTCTACAATCTCTGTTAAACACTACTTGTGTAAACAACGTGTCATAGGAGCCTTATATTATGCATATATGCAGTGAGTGATGCTCGGTGGGAAATATCTTACTAATACAACAGGGATAAGGGGTCCTGCTTTGCATAAAAGGAATAAAGCATTGCCCAAATCTACAAAGTCCAGGTTATCAGTACACAAGATAAGGGCAAACCCCACTGACCATTAAACACATGCAGAATGCCATTAAATCAATTAGTAAGCATGACATGACCTTTGTACCTAAACTAGGACACAAATCTTGGGGTTGGGGTTGCCTTGAATAACCTCCTCGATTATACATACCAGTCTCTCTGAAACCAGGTCCTGTGGTAATTAAAATCAGTATACTTAATGAATAATATGCACATCACCTTAAAACACCCTTTAGTACATCATTCGACCTGTTGTGTAAAGTTTGTTTCAGGGCTACAGGACCTCAGGTTGATGTTGCCCCATGATTTAATGAAAACATATTTACATAAATGAATCTGACAAATGGGAGATGACAGTGTCTGACTGAAAGCCATTAGTGTTGATATCGGAAACCAGAATGAGCATCCAAAGAATGGCTAACAAGTGACAGACTTCTATACAATTTACAAAGTATCTTCACATTGTTGACAGTTGAGTAGAGCTGAATGGAATAACCCTGCCTGATGGGGGTCACTATAAGGGTGGGGTCAATAGAGTACTAATGGTGCAAAGTCACAGCAAACACAAGCATCAATAGATCTCCAGTTTCAGTTTCTTGTCTTTATTGTTATTCTTGTGTGTGCGTGCACATGTGTGCATTTGTGTGCATGTGTGTCTGTGTGTGCATGCATACATGTGGTAAAGAAATGGTGAGAGAGTTGGTTAATTGGAAATCAAAGCCTGAGGAAAGAAGACCATGGAGACCATGGAGACCAGGGAGACCATATGTCTAACTTATCCAACATTATGCACACCTGAATTCGGGGTAACAGTTTTTGAACTTAAAACAGTTAATCAGAACAAACACAGACGGAAACGCATTGTTGACACTTTTTGTGGTACCAGTCATCTGGACGACTAGATGATGATGAAGTGTATGTATGTCTGTATGTATGTACGTACGTACGTATGTATGTACATGATGTATGCATGTTAGCCTACACCTTCTAGATGCTTTGCATCTCAGGCACCACACTTTCAGGGGTTCATCTACGACCCTGAGAAGGAGCTGTGACACTTTTATTTTTTTGAAATTCACCCCAATATTATATTTTCTACGAACAGTCGAATTACCCTCTGAAGTTATTATGTACAATTAATTGCAATGCTGTTCGAGCAATTAGGTACAATTGTTCACAGCATCTTTTCTACAATTGTCCCAAGTGGTGTAATACAGGGGCAAGGCATCGATAAACTTTACTATTACTGCCAGTGTTACGTGACAAAAAACTTGCAATTCTGAGAGTTGGATTTCAAGAAGCCATCAAGATACTGAATGGCAGCACCAAGTACATATATAAAGTGCTAATTTGCACATGTACGTACATAGTTGTGTTATGTGTTATTACACAAGTTACGTAATGTAGTATTGCACAGGTTACTTATTATTACACAAGTTATGAATTATTACACATGTTACGTATTATTACACAAGTTACGTATTATGACACATGTTACGTATTATTATACAAGTGAGAATGGAAATCACTAGTTCTTGGGAATGGAAAGACATTAAAATAATTTTGATTTCATAGCACGAACTAGTAACAACCAAATGAAAATACTCACATGAATGGTTACTTATCTACACACTAATGGGATGAATGTATATATGTGAATGTTTGATGTAAATGACATATCTCAGAACAGTATAGTAACATACAATTGCTAGCGACACTATGCATGTTTCTATATCAAATGTCCACCGAACACTTCATGAAACTGGCAGTTGTATATGATTTTTGGGGCATAAAGGAATCATAAGCTCGTGCAGTGGTTGCCTTTTTGTCCGTAGTGTGTATATATATATATATATATATATATATATATATATATATATATATATATATATACACACACACACACTATGGGAAAGGGGGAATTCCGAATAGTTTTTAATGTACACATCATCACCATGGGCCCCCGGGCATGCCTACAAGACTTCAGCACGATACATGCGAAACTGACAGAGATATGAGGGAGCATAATGTACATACAGATCGAGTCACAAACTACTTTACATTCAAGAAATTAATATATAAATATACACATGAAAACAACTTTACATGGTTCCTAAGTAGCAGTTATGAAACAACACATGTACAAGACAGCAGTCAACGTCACCTTTTCTGGCGCCGTAGCCAGTCAAACAAAGGATGTAATGGGGGCATGATGACCCCCATCTTTCCGCGCCGCCTCCTCTTCCTAAACCGTGTCCCCCTATGACATTCCAGGGTACTCCAACAATGTTGTTTAAGTCCAGTTTCCAATGGCAACAAAACGTCCTCGGTTGACTTTTTTGTCCACCGCATAGACCCATGTAAACACTGAGCCTTAAGAAAGTCAGGCTGATCTAAATGACGTTGCACAACATGTGACCTTTCTTGGCAGTAGTTCCAGGATTCCTAGAAGCAGTGCTGCGCATACCTACCAACTTCCAGGCAACTTCTGCCTGTGAACACATTCACTGGGAATCTCCAGCAGCCAAATACGCCAACTCCCATAACGGAACAGTCCATTATGCACTGACATAGGGGTGGTGGGTTGTGTTGATTCACTGGGCAAACAATTTATATCACATCACAGAATATCTACATTGCATCCACCGGGCATTACAAACGTCACCGATGTCAACATCTTCATTCATGAGTCAATGCTGAGACTTTTATCCCGAAAAATTAACTTTCTATTTGTGATGAAGCCAAATCATCTCCCATAAAAACGGCATTGGGGCGTTACATCGGCACAATCAAAACGGCCACAGTTTATCACAGAGAGCCAATTCAGGGACACGCTGGGGCCTCGGCTATCCTCAAGATGATTATGCAGCCATATTTAGACAGAACATCAACCTCAGAGCAGATGGAAATGGACTTCTCCATCCTGTGCCAAACAAAACAACCCAGTTGACCTAATGGCATAATGTTATGAGCAAATAACAGAGAGAGATAATCCCCAACAGATAACTAATCAGCTAATTATGAGGCATTACACAGATTAAGTTGATAAAGAAGATCACAGCTGACAGCTAATTAGCTGGTAAGCCTGTTAGTTTGAGGCACCTGGTGTTAGCACTATGTTGACAAAACAAGGACATCTATACAAACCCATGTGGGGTCAGACCAAGATAAAGAATCCCTTGGAAAGCCTGGATTGCATCACTTTGCTTGTGACCTGTGGATATTTTAAGAGCACTTTTGCACTTAATATTTTCTGAACTGCTGCATTAGATTTTTCAACTGGCGTTACTGTTTTGGACAGTCGCTGACCACTCGCTTGCCACAAAAGACCACTAGCAAAAATGCCCATCCTCCAGACAGGGTAACTGGGTAGTTCGTGAGTGACTGGAATGATAACAATATAAAAAAAATCAGGATGCGCACTCAACTTTATTACAGGCATTATCCATCTATGCTTCGGCTCTGGCGCTGCCATCAATATCTTGATGGCTTCCTGGAATCCAACTCTCGAAATTACAACATAAAACTTGCAGTTATAGTGATGTCTAGCAATGCCTTGCCCTTGTATTATAGATAGTTGTACATAATAATTACAAAGGGTAATTCAATTATTCATAGAAAGAGCAATGAGGGGGGGCGAATTTCGAAAAAAGAAAAGTATGACAACCCCAATGTGGGGTCATAGATAAACCCCTGAAAGTTTAGCACCGGAGACGCACAAGAACCACATATATACACATACACACACTTGCTGGATTATATTAAGATTTGCCACTGCCTCCACGAATAAATAACGAGTCAGTTACGACCATCAAAGAGAACGACAGGTTAAAGAAGGAAGTGAACATCCATGCCACAGTGCAGACAAGGACTTGCAGCTGTTAGCCTTATGAAGACACCAACAGAGAAAGAAACACCAGCTGTTCAGCATCCATCTATCAACAAACAGCACGTACCTGAGGGGTAACTTATGAAATAAACACATGTACATTTTCTATGGAATGATCTTTACCATATATCTACCATACATACACTTTCCATGACCCTTTTCACAACTTGAAACATATGAAAAATAAATATTCCTTTTAATTTGTATATAAGAAAAACATCAATGAAGCTTACCACCAATAACCCCAAACTAAAACGACGTTATTGATTAATGTAATTATTAGAAGTATTTACTGCCATTCTTCATGCTTCTTTTCAGCAACAGGCATGCTCAAGATTGCATAGTGTAAATCTATTATACTTTATTACACAGTAGCACCATGATCAGGAACTCTGACAGATAACCGTGTAGTTAACCTGCTACACAAAGGGATGGTACTAGATTCTGTTGGTTGAAGTTCCAAGTTCCAAAACCTGTCCCACTGACTTAAATGTACTTGGTTCCGGGACCAGTCACACACAGTCATGAGATAACAGCCAAACTGACAAACAAATAAATGTATTGTGACACAAAAAGAAAGTTCTATCATGGACACAGTATGTACAGGTCAAATGTCATGTGATCACAACTCTGGTAATTCTGCTGCAGAACCACAGGAATGCCTGGGAACGTTGTTTGGTGCACAAAGAGGTGTACTCTGGTTGTTGGGACTCGAGCAGCAATGCTCTCAACTCCTCTGACAGCCTTGTTGACATCTTAACAATGCCAATGGACACATTTACAACTGTAACATTTACCCAAGAGGCTGTTGAACCAATATTGGTCACAACATATGAACATATGCCAAATAAAAGCTGTTGAACCACAAATACAACATCAATATTTATATGCAATTTAAGATGTATGGCTAAATATTACCAGTGACTCCTCACTCGTGCATTCTCAAGGTAATTCTCCTCATAATATATATATATATATATATATATATATATATATATATATATATATATATATATATATATATATAAAACTGCATATATGTTAGTGTGCTAGAATAAACACAGATCTATCATAACTGCTATAAATACACTGACCCGCCATTTATCCTTTTGTAAGAACAAATGGTCTGATGCTATTCAGTTACAGTAAAGGGTATTCACTACACTTTCAAACTTATGTTGCCATAAATTTGTTTGTTAATTGCATATCATATTTCCCTGACTGAGCATACAATAGTATTACTATAAATATTCCATGTATTACAACTAGATTTAGCATGGTTCGTTTTAGTAACCATTCCAATACATAATTTTTTTTAGTCAGACAGGACAATATGTTCGCTATGTCACCACCTGGTGGTGTGCAGTGGAACTGTTATTCAGTACTAATGATGGTAACTACTACTACTACTACTACTACTAATTTCCATGTAAACAGTCATATACAACAAGTGTACATTGTAGATGCGCACAACATGTGTACACAACAGGTGCGCGCAACAACATGACAGGAGTACACAACAACATGACAGGTGTACATGACAGGTGTGTGCAACAACATGACAGGTGTACATGACAGTACATGTCTGTACACATGATGCTATACACTTCAAGCACTAACACAGATAGACATCACCATAGAAAAACAGTTTTGGAGGAATCCTTACCTCTGTGACTTGTGAGGAGATTTCTGTCCACTCTCGCCATCTGGAAAATCCTAAAACAATGAATGATTATTTTAGTATATACCACCACAAACTATCCAGGGAATGAAATTTAGAGACCTGTACAATGTGTGATCGATTCTAAAATCAAGCTGTATAGTAGAAACGGCATCTATTCGAACAACATTAATGTGTTTTTACTGAACCACCACTGTTCATGTCATTTGGCAGTTAATTACTTAATATCTGTTTAATTAATGTTTTGACTTGAATATCATGTTCATAAATTATAAACTGATATTTTTCTAACTAAAGTACTCTGATACCGATAATAGGAAGCCTAAGAAAAAAATTGGCTCTACATAAAAAGACAAAATATATACAGTTCATATGGAGCAATAATATGGAGTAATAATTAATATAAACATATGCCTATAGAACATTAAACTAGAACAATTAATAATAAAATACAGACAAATTATTATACAGATGTAGATTACTAATTGTATAGACATTTAAATATAAACTGTTGCTTTACTAAAATGCAAATTAAGCATAATAATATGTTTTATATCTTAAAATCTGTGTTCATTTCCAGTCAAGATCATTACTTAGTTACAACATTCTTTTTTGCACATTCCAAGTGTCACAGTGAGAGACCTGAAAGTGCAATGAATTCGCTTGACAACACAACAGCACTCTAAGACCTAACCTGTCACACCCAACAAGGGCTAAAACCTAATTTGTAATCTACTAATTAACCAGATTACCAATGGGAAAGTGCCAGTGTGCAGGTCAACAAACAATAAACACATGCCCCTTGCAACAGTGGGACAGGGCAAGGAACGCAAAAGAAATGCCAAGTATTGGTTAAGGCAATTGAAACACTACATTAGCTTTATCAGTTTTGTGGCCCCATAACAGACATACCATATTCGACCTATTAAGCGTACATGCCCTAATTTGCGTACACCGCTTTTTAATCCATAATTATTATAACCTGACTGGTGTGGAACAACTGAAAAATGTCGCCATCTGGTGCTAAACAGTTGACACCACTTTTCAGTTGTTCTACACTAGTCTCCAAATGACAACACTAGAATAAGAACAGATTCCTTCAAATTTTTTATGACCCAACTTGTCGCAATGTACGTGCATTAGGTCGAATATGGCATAATCAAAATTAACGTTGTCCCGTGCAAATTTCATTATTTTATAAACCCTATGGATCCTGTATGAACAATTCGTTATAATGGGAATATAATTTCAAAACATAAGTGATAAATAACTGCCCACTAATAACACGGATATTTGTATCCACTCTAGTGCTTTCACTTTCTCTTTTAAGGCACACCATGTGGCAATTTTCAATTGGTGTGAGAGTATTTATATTATTGTAGATTTTTTTTGGTAGTTTGTTATAGAAAAAAATATTGTAATTGATTGTGATTGAGTGTAATTGATGACATTACACAACATATTTCAATTACAATCACAGCAGAATTCCAAAACCGAAGTCAATTACAACTACAGCATTTTGCTGTAATCAATTACAATTGCAATTACATAATCGGACCCAGCACTGGTGGCAAATCTACAATAACTTCTATATATGTAACATTTCTATATTTAACTTCTATATTTATAACATTAATATTTAATCTATATACACATGGACTACAACACACAGATATTGATTAGAGTATGAATGCTGCTACACACAATGACGTCATGTGACAATGTCAATGGTACATATTCAAACATCATATATTAGCGCAGTGGCTCAATTGTTATGGTGCTTGTCTCTTGACTGGGTCGAGACCCCAAGGCCGGCAACCCACCCACTCGCTTCATAAAAAATTGGCTACAACAACGGGCGACTTGCCTAGCACCTGGCATGTGGATATAAGAAGTTTGATATAATAAGTGTAATCTAGGATGAGATATGAAAAGCAGTAGGTCCTTTCTATGCCAGGGGAAGTAAAAACCGCATTAACATAAAAAACACTCCTGCATTAGCCGTGAAAAAGGGCTAGAGAGAACGGATGTATGTCAGATTGCCAAAAGATGGTATGTGGGAACAAGAAACAAAGCTACATCATGCCAAGCTAATTAATGTGTCTTGTAGAGAAACTGAAAGCCCCAATAAAATTATACAAATATGTTCCGAGAAGAAATATCTGTCACGATATTATGCAGTGTCAAGACGAAACAATTTAAAGGGGCAAATCAATACATAGGCTATATATGTGACTACTGTAACTGTCATATAAACAAATATATATTAACAATATAACGACGGATAGATGAACATCTTAGGATTGATAAATAAGAGACAGAAATTGTGCCGAAAAATTTAGGTATACAAAATTTAAACTTATCTTTTAATCTCTCTCTCTGCATGATGCAAATGTTTCACATTATTTATTGTTTTGAACAATGCACAATAGACTAGTACGTTTAATTTGTAGTTTTACTTAAAAATATAAGTTTGACTTCACTTGTGTATGTTTTTATAGATTAAGAGTAAGACAAGTTTAGCACGACATGCATGTCGTCATAAATGATCAAATGTATTGTTATTAATCCCCCCAAATAACTACCTCATTCAGACTTGACACGGCTAGTAGTAATACAGAACCATCAAAATAAATGCTAGTCCAGGGGCAGGGCCAGGGGCGATTCCGGGTGGCTTAGCCTTTGGCTTTGGCTTCCTTTGGACGTTTGGTCTGGAATTGCCGACTGCGAATGAGACACTTACCGAGCCTAACTGCACTTCCGGGCTGTTACTTGGACTAGGCGAACGTTGCACTGTAACCAGAGCCATATATATGTTTTGATTTACCTACTCTAACGTCAGTCATTCGTTTAGTACATTTGTTCTCACGAATTCAGCCCATTTTTGAAGAACAACAAAAACCTGTACTTCTACCATCGTACTACGGTGACCTGTCAGACTGTGACCCGGAAATTAAACCACCCTGGCGCATGCGCCTGCCATTTCATAGCAACGCTACGAAAACATTGAGCATCACCTATTTTCGCCTGAGTAAATAATAGATTCGCGATGCTACTGTAGAAGTTATGCAGTAAGCACGCAGTACAAATTGTATATGTGGTATGTATACGTGTGCATTTGCCCGAGAATGAACTGTGTGGTGTATAACGACATGATAATTTTGGAAGAAAAATCTTACGAAGTTGTGGGTTTCCCGCAGGCGCAGAAATGCGTAGGCGCGGTGGTCGAGTGGTAGACCATCGGACTTTTGGTCGAGGGGACCAGGTTTCAAAACCAATTTCGCCATTTCGAAGCTTGGGCAACTTTGTTTACCCCGCTTTGCCTGTGTCTTTCGGAAGAGATAGTAAAAGCTGTTTGCCACTTCTATCTGGTGCCTATGCCAGGGAAGAGAGAGAGAGAGAGAGAGAGAGAGAGAGAGAGAGAGAGAGAGAGAGAGAGAGAGAGAGAGAGAGAGAGAGAGAGAGAGAGAGAGAGAGAGAGAGAGAGAGAGAGAGAGAGAGAGAGAGAGAGAGAGAGAGAGAGAGAGAGAGAGAGAGAGAGAGAGAGAGAGAGAATTGAGTTAGTTGACACATGTCTATTTTCTAACAGAGCAACCTCAACAAGACTAAAACCAGATTATATGGAGCTCTTATCTTATACTCCCAATCTTTCTCTCCCATCCGCCTCTCTGTTTCCCTCTCTTCCCCCCTTATAAAAATATACCATGGTATTTCATTATATTACATTGTAAACCATGGTATACCATGACATTACATGGTAAACTGTGCCATGCTTTTTCATACATTGTATGTGGTAAATGTACGGTATACCATGGTTTCCCTTTTTAAAAACACTATGGCATACCATGGTTTCCATAGTATATCATGGCATTTTAACATGGTTTACCTGTTTCGAAACACCATGGTATTTACCATATGATGGTTTATTTTCATAAGGGCCTCCATCCCTGCTTCTCTGAGGCTGTCTCTTCCCCTCCCTCTCTCCTTCTCCATTGTTCTCCCTCCTTTTCTTCACTCTTGCACTCTCTCATGCACATCTGGGGTAACTGATATGCTCACATCCTAGACTGTCAAAATTTTAACATATATGTGACTGAGATTACCCCTAACCATATTACTATCCACAGTTATCAGCCCAAGTTTTCATAAGGTCACCATGCAAGAATTGGTAGTAGCATAATTATGATTGCAAAAATGTGCATGAATGCAAAAATGTGCTTGACCTCTTGTTGCCTAAAACTATAACCGGGTACAGTGCTGGCTTAGAAATGGCTAGGTCAATCATTGTATCCAGAAAGATACAACAAAACCAAAACAATATTGTGATAAAAGATGCATAATACTCCATAAAATATGCATAGCCATTGCATACATGGACATATTTAACGAAGAAATATATTAAAAGCACTAGATCATGAAAAATAAATTTCAAAGCTTTGGTTTTAATGTCTGGGAATATATTTTCTAACATCATATGCTTGGTGTCAATGGTGAGTTGTGAGTATATGACATTTTACTCGTTGAAATGTGTCATTATGATAGATAATAAATATACTGCAAGCCACCAATGTTTCTCTTTTGTTTTCAGCTCATCTTTCACGGGGACGGCATTGCACTAGTTTCCCTGAGTGTCAGATACAGACAGCCTCACAATGACGGCTGAATTCACTGACCGGAGCATGAGTCAAACCTTCTCGGTGGCATCGCCAGGACGACTGGCAAGAAAGTCATCCATGGGGATTAACACAACCATGCTCGACGAACACCTGTCAGCTCGGCCAAAATCACGAGAGCAGCTGACTCCAATGCCTAACTATATGGAGCCAATCACTAAAAGTGCAGGGCGATGCTGGGCAAAGCTACATGAAGATCACATGTTGTTGAAATTGCGTAAACGAAAGGCCTTGAAGTCGGAGCAGAATCACAAGATTCGTGATGATGCTATCCACTCAGTGAAAAGGCTTCCCACAGAAGTACTTGTCATGGATTGGATGAAGGTTTGTTTAGTTTTTCGTTCTCAGATTATGAAATAATAAATTATACGTTTATAATGCGACGTATATACCAGTAAAAACTTGCTCTGTGGCACTAACAATGTTAAAATATGTTAAAACTGTGTCTATAGAAAGTCATTGCTGTAATCAGCAATAATGTTATAAAGGCCACATGAAAATATGAACTGCCTTGAAAGCAGCAACGATATATCATCTTGTTACACTGACAGACTAAGACAAAAACAAACAGAATACAACATTCAAGATTTGGTTGATACAAGGTATCTATTGTCTAATAATGCATGCAATGGTACATTATGTAATTTAATAATATTATGATGAATTGCACAATGCATTTGAAACAAGTATAGATTAAAGACATTAATGTACTGCACTTGAGACTGCAACATTTTGTTAAACAGAGGCCAGCACTACTGTACAGGGCTTTTTAGTAGACAAGCATCCTACATGCTCACTATATGTAAAGAGCTTCCTCCCCACTGTAGGGATCAGACCGAAGTTGACTTTCCCATTGGTGGCCATGTTAACTGGCACTTAATTACTAATGTGCTGAACAAGTTTTGTCAAAATCACATCACATCTTTTAATCATGTTACAAGCGCATTTACCCTTGGCATTAGCAGTACGTACAGTGTGTATTCGCACAATATTAAAATGGCTACCACTGTTTCGGAAATGTTACCCCCAAAATATCTACGCTTTTTTAGATCCACTTTATACTGCTCACAATACATCGCACTCCCAAAGTTCTGACATTTCAAACGTTCCAACCTTGCTGGAATACAGTTACTTCTTTGCAAATAGAATCACTGAAATCATCTAATTTGTATATTTTTAGGCACTACGTTCATGTGAAACACTTCTGGAAGCCTAACTGTGGTCTTGCCTCAGTAGTTCATAAACGAGATACTCATTTTGCAGGAACACCTACAGACGTTAGAACCGCGGGTCTTCCTTATCGAGAACCTCCTTCCGACCTTGATCCTCGGACTGGAGAAACTCCTGGTGGAGGTGGAAAAGAGAGGCGTTGGTGAACTCACCACCCTCGATTTTCGCTTCAACCCGATCAACTTCCTTGCCCAGTACCTCATGAGGAATAACCCTCGATACAGCAACTTCTCTGAGGCATCACCATATATCCACGGACTGCGTCTCATCTCCGAGGAGATGAAGAAGCAACTGTTTGATTACGATACCAACAGGTAGGTGGAGCCACTTGATGCAGACATTGCAGCAACAAAATCACTAATTCACACACACAATTTACCACATGCTTTAAGGGGAGACCTGTGTAGGAATTTTGTTTTTAACTTAGAAAGCTGAAAGTCACAACTAGAAAGTTTACTAACTACTAAATTACTAACTGTGTTTTTTATTAATTATACCAGACTTGGCACATTACAAATAGTCCATATATCACCTCTCATTTTAATATCCAGTTATTCACCCATTTCTACCCCTTCTTGACATTCATAAGGTGTTATACTTTGGTGTGTCTCCCTAGCGCAACATGTGATCAGGTAAGTTGAAGCCAGTGTTTTTTCCTCTTAATTCACATACTTCACTGAGTGGTTATTTAGTCCACTGACACCAATCCTGGTTTGTGAAACATATATATCATGCATGTTTGAGACTTGTACACAATTATATATTTTGTAAAGCTTGTGCTGAAAAATACTGTGATGGATTTTTTCACCATTAGTATTATGTTTACTTGATTCACTGCACAATTGCCCCATCTAGTGTGGTTATTTGATGTCGTGTGCATTGGAGCCTGTTGCACATTACTTAGTTTATATAGCAACAGACATATAGTGTGGTTGGTAAATGACAATGTCTTTTATTTGCATAATATTTTTATATAGCATATGTAGACATGACAGTGAGCATTGTTGGTGACTTAACCAGATAGCAGAGGCTATTCCCTTTACATAACATAGATAGTACATACTGTATTTAACCTATTAAGTGTACATTCCCCCAGTTTTAATCAGGATAATCCATAATTGTTGTAATTTGACTAGTGTGAAACAATTGAAAAGTGTCGCCATCTGGTGTTTATCAGTTGGCACCACTTTTCAGTTGTTCTACAGCAGTCACCAAATGACACCACTAATGTTAAACAGTAACCTGAATGTGTAGAGAAAAAAAAATTTGGTGTGCACTTATAAGAACAGGTTCCTTAACATGTTTTCATGGCCTAACTTTTTTCAAGCATACTGCTCGCATATTAGGTCAAATATGGTATATGTGAAAACATATTTTTGTGAGAGGTAATTACTACATAGCTGAAAGCTTCCCAGATAAGTTGGTGTCAACTGAAATGAACAAACCTGGTATGTGATGAAGTGTAAAGATGGATACTGTGCTGTATAAAAACATAGTTTTATTCTGTTAGCAAAATTGTCACTGTTGTGTAAAAAAAATTTATTGCACAGGACAACAACATATTTTTCATCAACATCATCAACAAATTATTTCTGATTTGTCAATGACAATTAATTGCAAAGCGAAACTCTGTTTTGACATGTGCAGAACATGTAAATGTAAAACAGTATTATTTCATGTATCTTCAAAATTTATTCAGGAGTTGTGTATGAGATGTCACTATTAAATGCAGCCATCCAATTTTAATTTATCACAAACTAGTTTTTTCACTCCATGTCACACTATTGGGCACAAACTCCATAGGAATGCCAATTAGAATACACTTTCAATGTGTTTGTGTCAGGCATGAGGCAATTAACCTGAAAAGTTAATTAATTAAATTACAATTAACTCAGAATTTTTCCAATTAAGTGAAATTAACCTGACACATCACTCATGTCAATTCAGTCAAATGAAATTAACCTTTCAAATTCTTAAATTAAATTAAACCCTTTTGGTAAAGTTAATGAAATTAAACTAGCCTTTCTGGTAAATTGATTAATTAAATAAATTAACTTTATTGAGTTAATTCAATTAACAATTGAAATGAACCCATGCCTGATCTGTTTGCAGTCTGTCAGTGATGAAGATTCAGGCGCGGCGGAGACGGAAGCAACGTGAGGCACAGAGGAGCCAGCTGCATGCAGAGAAGAAGAGGCGCATGAAGGCCCTCATCAACCAGTACGAGGAATGGAGTGAGGGTCTCCTCACAGGCGGGCACATCGACCTGGCTCTGGTGAGGGAGGGAGAGGGATGGGAGGAAAGGGATGTGGAGGAGAGTGATGGGGAGAAGAGGAGGAGAGGGATGGGGATAGGAAGGATGGAGAGGAGAGGGATGAGGAGGAATGAAATGTGGGATGAGGAGGAATGGGATGTGGAGCAGATTGATTGGAAGATTTCAGATGGGGAGGAGAGGGATGGGGAGGAATGAGGAGATGAGGGATTGGGATGAGAGGGATCGAGAGGAGAGGGATGAGGAGGAATGGGGTAGGGAGGAGAGGTATGGGGAGGAGAGAGATGGAGGGGTGGGAAGGAGGGGGTGGAATGGAAAGGGATGCAGAGGGGGATGGAGAGGAGAGAAATGTGGGGAGAGGGATGTGGAGGAGATGGATGGTGAGGAGATGGATATAGGAGGAGAGAGGTGGGAAGGAAAAGGGATTGGTAGGAGGAATTGGAATGATTCCATCCCAGCCAATAAATTTATTCTACTAAATGACTGATTCTGTTAAGCGGAGTCCACTATATTACTGTTTCTTGTTTCCACCATCAGATCCAGAACACGCTGCGTTCCTTCTTTGAGATAACAGAGCAGTATCCACAGGAACTAAGGCAGGTCACCTCCAAGATGGCAGAGTTGCTGGAACCTACAGATGATACCGACACCTCCTTGTCTGTGCGCGAATACACCTCGGTGCGTGTCTCCTCAGACTCTGTTCACTGTTGTACTGACATAATTTTGCAGAAATAGAACTGGGGTTAGATCAGTATTATGCTTCCAGGTTCATTTCATACGAATAAAGTACCACTGATTTTGACACAGTACGTACCCTCTTTCCAAAATTTTTTGTTGCACCCTAAAAAATAGTCACGAAGAGGGAAAAGGGAACATTAGTAGACATCAAGGCTTAAATTTCTAGTAGCTGGCTAGCAGTATGTGAACGCATCAGTGATGGAAGGATCCCTGATGTACAACGACAGCATCTGGTCAGTTTAGGTGACAAATGTCAGGGACCATCTGCCATGTTGATATTCTTGAAAACAAAAAGGAGTTTTTAATGTCTTCTTTACTGCGTATTGTCCTGTGGAGTGTAACTATGTTGGATTATGCACTGGAAGTTTTATTGTCCACGTATCTAAATTACTGAGTGAATCAAGTTTCGCTGCTTGCATGATTAGAGAAATTCCCCAGAATTCATCGGTCCGAAAAAACTTGGTTTACAGTACAAGAACCATAATTAGATAATATTGACAACAATAATAATGATATGTAATTCCCATAGAGTGCAATATTTGTAAAAAGCTCTAGGCGCTTTACATAATTTATTGATGATAACGTTGTAAGTAATGTATTAAAAAAGTATATGAATAGAAATAAAATAAAAGACTAGCTATTGTCAATACATGACGATGATTATCGCATTTGTGCATATCAAACAGTTGTTGGTTTTAAACTTTGGCCTTTTTCAGTATATGAAGAAGTTTATAATCGACATACCGAGCGAAATATTTGACCACCTCCTGACTCATCTCTCACAGTGTGCACGCGAGTACAAGGCTAAGGTGGAGCGTGAGCACCGTCGCACTAAATTGGCACAGTTGTTCAGCTTCTGTGACCACACTGGGGTATGTTGTTGTATGAATATTGTATACAAACATGGAGGCCATATCGTAAGGACACAGATACTCTAGAAAGAATACAGAGAAGAGCAACTAAACTGATTCCAGAACTGAGAGGTTTTAGTTATGAAAGGCAACTTAATCATTAGAGAATTACATTACACTAGAGACAAGGAGATTAAGAGAAGATGAAATACTAAGTTTTGAAGTAGTTATTGGTTATGAAAATATCGATAGAAGCAATCTTTCTGTATATTACAATGACCAGAAAATAGCAAACTTCTTCACTATTTACACATGTGACCTGTCGATCAAAACATATGACTGGCCAAAAAACTGGCATATTTAAAAATTGCCCGGTAAAAAGCAGCAGTAATATAAATAAACATCAAAATGGAAGCTATAGTATTATAACCAAAAAAAGGCTAAAAACAATGGAGTTAAACAGTTCCCAGAGTTGAAGAAAATATTGTGACTAGGTCTTTCTGAACTTTGACATTCATTACCTACAGCATTAGTGTAATAGTAACATTTTGTCATCCTCTGAAGATCTATCTTTCTAACCGTGCTTTCTCCCTCAGCACCCTGGCGTACTCATCCGTCTGTTGCCAACTTTTAGATTGTATGTTGATTTTGAGATTGGGAACTCTTGTCTTGATATGCCTATAAGCGGAGGTTTCTGAGGTTTCAGGCGCGATCAACGTTTTCTTGTTATTATATTATTATTATCTACAAATGTGCATTATGTGACCCAACTGATGTGGCCCCGCTGTCTCTCAGGTTGGCTTGGTAGATCGACATCGAATACTCAACCTGTTTGAGATCTTCTATGACAAGGCAGAGGATGACATACGAAATGCACTGAGAAATCCTCGCAAATGTAAGCATTTGAACAGTTGTTGAAACTACAGGTGCCTTCCTTACAACATTCCTCTTCCACATTCTTACTTAATTTCTTCCCTTTCCCCTTCTTTTCCCCCTTCTTCCCTTCCTCACCACGTGTCCTTCTTTCCCTTCTTCCTAAACTTTTTCTCTTCTCCATTATTCTTCTTCTTCCATTTTCCCTTTTTTTATTCTTCCTTTCCAATTTTCCTTCTTCCCCTTCTTCTCCCCTTCTTCCTTTTCTTCCCCTGTCTTTTTCTCAACATGTCTCTTTTTCCCTTTTCTCTCACTCACCAATCTCCTTCTTCTTTTGGTGTCTTCACACACACATTCTCTTCCTCTTCTCCTATCACCCTCTTCTCTTCTCCATGCTCACTTTCGATTTACCATTTCACCCAGCAAACTTAAATACAATGTTATTGAAACTCTGTACTAAAATGTGGCACATATCTGATCGCTATAAAATGTGGCACATATCTGATCGCTATAAAGTTACGTGTCAATTCATATAAAGTTAGATATCAAACCAGCATCTCAGATCTCTCTGTGTATCACCATTTCACTTTTATATAACAGTTCAGTGTAGTTTAATATACAATTTCCTTTTAAGCACAACTACAAAGTTTACTCGTTGTTGTGTTTAAAAGAAAATATATATTAAATTATTCTCAACTTGATGAGTAGCTTTCACTTTCCATACAACTTTCCAATTTCCCTTATGCATTCCCATGCCCTCCCAGGGCCCGTGCTGGAGGTGACGGAAGTGGACAGTGAAGACGGAGGGCCAGACGAAGAGGAGCAAGACCCAAAATTCTTTGACAACAACCGTGATGTCACAGAGGAAACAAAAGTAGGTCAACATACACTGCACTGCATACCTTTTTAACGTACTGTTTAATTATTGTGAGGTCATAGCCCTGTTGCATTTCTGGTATTTCAGCACAATGCATCTATGACATATTAAACACGACTTATGAGCTGATTATGCACAGCACATATTATAATGGTTGACAGTTGGTGATTTCTTTTTTAGAACATTGTCGTTAGTCTGGTCCATTTTGAAGAATAATTAATCGCAGTATAACCAGCAACATTTGACTCCTGTGTCCACCACTTGTTCTAATAGGTATTGTCCTGCCACCAGTTTTTAGAGTTTAAATTCTTTTACCGTCAGTTTTTTAAGGAAATTTTACGTAAACCCTCAATTGTTTTGAGAGTCTTGCCCGTGTGTTTGTTGTCTATTAGGCAGCCAAACACAAGAAATTAACTGGCGTAAAGAACACCAAAGATGGTATGTTGGAAAGATGGCTTTTTTGCGTAGTGTGGTGTGGTTGCTATGACAATAACCGCACAACAAATCGAAGGCAAAATAGATCAACACTGTTTTGATATGTTTTGTTGTTCTGTATTTTTATGTACATTCCTGTGAAATAAGAATATTGCTGTTAAGTGTCAATCACTATTTGGAAACTGATATTTTCCAACCATTTGCTAGGACATTAAACATTTATAAACATGTAAAAATTCTGCTTTTTAATATTTATTTTGTTTTAATTTGAGACTGTTAATTTTGTTTGGTTTGAGCAACTGACAGATATTTATTTATAAGAAGACAAAGGACTATCTCCTATTTTATTAAAATAAATCAAATATATCAATATGTGACATTCTTATTTCTGAGGAATGCATTACCATCATTGTTTAATGTACATATTGCTTTGTTTGATCTAATTTGATTCAACAAAACAAATGGATTGCATCTCTCCAAGGATATTGAACTTCTATCACAACACATAATCACAGCTGATAGTGTATAAGAGATTGCAGCTGATGAACAGTGTATAAGTTCTATGAAAATCGGGTAACCTAGACTATTGTGACATATTAAGGAAGGCCGGCAGACACAGAACAAATGCAGAGTCTCAAATGTTATTTTGCCAGAAAGATGACTAGTTTAATAAGCAAAGGCCAACATATGTTACATAGGTTGAGTTTTGATGCAAACAGCCCTGCATAGCCGTATCATATTGACAAATTTAGGAATAGGTGTATACAAATATATTTTCAATTGGTGGGTGAATTTGCTAGACTTTGACACTCGATCATGATATAGTGTTATCTAACAGTATGGCACAGCCCATGAAATTAAGATGATGTGTATTCAATAAGGCTTTCCTAGTAAACCACTGGCATGATATTCTTAACTGCAGTTGCAAAGGGCCCAAAACCATCACTTTTGTTTCCCTTTAAGCTGAACATTATAGCAACCAAACCGTGGTTATATACCTCTTCACAGGTAAATGATAATGGAGAATTCTGATTCATTTCTGTGTGAGATTTGCAATCCATTACTTTT